>SJJU01001803.1:0-22723 GCA_012932125.1 Conopomorpha cramerella | reverse complement strand
TGCTCTCAGCTCGCCGTCGACGGTGCGCCGCCAGTGGTGCACGGGGGCGTCCAGGTCTGCGTCGACCTCCCCCAGGCTGCCATTCGAACGCGATGCTCGCCTTGTTGGACTTCCCTCGTCGGATCGTGGTACCAATCTACCGCCATTTTCGTAGTGCGATCTCCTCGCCAATAGGGATTTGACCGCACTGTGCCCATAGGTCCTCGTTCCGTATCGTGTTCGGCCAGAATACGCGGAGAATCGACCTCAGGGATTTTTTCACAAACACTTGTAATTTGTTCGTGAGATCCTTTGTCACGCTCCACGCCTCACAGCCGAAGAGTAGAACCGATTTGACGATGGAATTGAAGAGGGAAATCTTGATGCGCAGCTTGAGGACTGTGGACTCCCACACCGGTCTCAACTGAGCAAAGGCTGCCTTCGCTCTGCTTATTCTTGCTAATAAGCTAATAAGGCGTGCAATTACAGAGGTCTATGTCTAGCAGTGGAAGCATATGGGCTGATGATGATGACGTGTGACAGTGACAGAGTTCTAGCGCTATCTCTGTTACACACATTAAATAATCTTAAATATATGCCGTAGAAATGCGGTCATTGTGGAAGCATGAAAGGCATGACATTGAACGCCAGGATAAGGAATAGTGTGATAAGAGAAAGTTGCATGCTTCCGTGGTTTGGGCATATGGAGAGAATGGATGAAAGTCGATTGACGAAAGAGATTTATATGGGTGATGTAATAGGCCGGGTGAGTAGAGGGCGCCCCAGAAGGACATATACAGACCAGATTGGTGATGTCCTGGCCGAAGGTGGCGTGAAAAGTACTCGAAACCGAAGGTCATGTATGAAAAGATGTATGAATGCAGATGAAGCGAAAGGGGTATGTCAGGACCGTGACAAATGGAGATCTGTAGTTTCTGCCTACTCCTCTGGGAGACAGGCGTGAAGTGTATGTATGTATGTTTGGTACAGCCCCCGAAGATTAAGACCGCGAGTAAAACCGAGACAAGGTGGTAGTCTCCAACACGCCTCACACCTGTGCATCATGATTTGACCTCTGCAAAAAAAAATCGTCAAACACACCAAATTTGAATATCAAGTTTGTTTTGTCTATTAGTCAATATTAATGTATGGTCGGAGGCTGAATATTGGCATTAGCACTTTACGTCCAGTTCGAATTTTGCACTATGCTTATTTAGTACAGTAACACTACAGAGTAACTACACACGTCAAAAGTATCTAGGGATCAAGAACATTTTTAAGATGTATGAATGGTAGATGAAGCGAAAGGGGTATGTCAGGACCGTGACAAATGGAGATCTGTAGCCTCTGCCTACCCCTCTGGGAGACAGGCGTGAAGTTTATGTATGTATGTATGTAACATTTTTAGCTCTAAAAAAATCTAATTTATTTAAATCAAATCTAATCTTCTGGATTGGTCTCCTACCTAATTCCCCATGTCTGTATGATATTTTGAATAAATTATGAATGAATTCAGTTTTTGTAAAATATGGGAATTTTAACCATAAAAAAACGTACTTGATCCTTAGACACTTTTGATGTGTGTACATTATTGTAACAGTGTTTCCCTGCTATTATATAAACATTTCTCAAGAATCACTCTATCTACTAAAGAAACTGCATTAATATCCGTTGCGTAGTTTTAAAGATCTCAGCATACCTATATAGGGACAGACAACGGAAGGCGACTCTATTTTATACTTTGTATTGATGAAGCTTGTACGTGTGAATAGAAGTAATACCAATAACTTGGTATATTTTTAGATTCCTATTTACATTAAGGAAGTTTAATAAAATTTTCTCTATTCGTAAACTATACGATTCGATCAATATACGCTAAACTAGATAATCTACTCTGTTCGATCTATATCAGGGTGATATGGGGTCAATGGTATGACAATTAATAAAAAACATAGACAGCGTCTGTGGTCCAGTTGTTCGGGTACTTAACTTGTAACCGGGAGGTCGAGGGTTCGAGTCCGGCGACTGGACGTGTACCAATGGGACTCTTTTTCAGAGCTTATGTACGCAACGCAACGCTTGTACGGTGAAGGACAACATCGTGATGAAACCCGCACACCACAAAGTGTGTGAACCCTATAACGGCGATGGGCTCACCACTTGTGCGTTGGGGTACATTCGCTTGGTGAACCGTGGGCATTTATTTTCCAAGTGCCTCTGCCTACTCCTCTTTGGGATGAAAAAGGGCGCGTTGTGTATTTATTTATTATTCATTTATGATTTATGTGCGATAATTAAATCAAAATTCATTGGTATTTTTTTATTCACGCAGAAATACAGTTTCGATGCAGCCACTCAGACTAGCACCAGACTCAAATCAGGCGTCAAAACATTTTTTTTCGTGACATAAAAAATCTCAATAACATCAGCTAATCAGCTATTGTTTCCAACACGTGGAACTTTCACAAATAAAATAATAAGGAAAGCAACAATAAAACAATTACTGAGTGTTCAGATGTCAATACGACTGTGTTTTGTTTTCCTTCGTCTCGATGGGTAACTACTTAAATATATCCGATGATCGGCAAAAAGCAAGCACTAATTATACCGCACGTTCCCACGGTCCGGGCGTGACAATGGGCACAAGGTTCCGCGGTCATGGGCATCAATACACTTTGACAGTGACCGGCGACATGTGTCTCGGGTGAACCGGAAATTGTTTCAGGGGTTGGCTTTTTTTTTTCCTTTTTCGTATCCGCGTCGGAGTATCGATGCTGGGAGATGTGACACGCTGGCTGGTTGGAATTCTTTCAACTTGTTTTGAAATTAAAATTAAGAAAAATGATGAAAAAGTCAATTGATTTCTGACAATAGAGTGGCGATGACAAACTGTCACCGAATAATATGGAATCTGACCTACTCAGAAATTAACTCCGCATTGAAATGGACATCACACAATAGACACTACATTAGAATCTAACTCAAATTATAAATTGGCTTAGTCAGCATCTGGCATCCCCCGCCAAAATCCGACAAACGTTCTTTCGTATTTCGGAGTAGATACTGCTGCACCTGCCAGCAATATGCCGGTTGAATGAAGATATGCCATGACTAAGTCAATAAGTACTAGTTTTTCATGAATTTTGGTTATCATAACCCAATCTACATCATCTTTGTTAATGATAATAACTTTTATGATCCTTAAAACAACACGAGCAATAAAACGAATGTTAATTATATTGAATTTTAATTTATTCTTCCTATGTATAAATTGGTTTCTACTATAACAACACGTCCTTAATACTAGAAGGTCATCCACGACAGCAATGTAATTTTAACATAAAATCACCAAGACCTTCACGAGTACATCATAATAATTGTAAAAAATGTAAAATCTTAACTCTGTAAAACCAAGTTCCTTGTAAAACCAAGGAATAACAAAATAAAATAAACAGTTCCGAGATGCAGTCTCGAATATCAGTCGAGTAACACAACTGTCACAATAAATTAAATAAAAATACTGCCATAAACCGTCTGTCTAAAATATCAGTAATATGTTGTCACAAGGCGCAAGCCGCTGCCTAGATGTCCAACCTACGCTCCGATTCCACTCACTCTCGGGAAACGAGCACTAGCCGAAGAAACTGGTTGAACACCCGATAGCGGACGTCAAGTCCTCTAAAGAAATAATTAATTAATTTGAGCCTTCTAAATAAAGACTGTATAAATTTCAAACATACAGAGTGCCGAATCTAAAACCTTGCGACTTCGGTTTTGTGAATAGATTAGATGCCGATTTGAAAATACTGATGAAAGGTCTGAATGTTGACGACTGAGTGGGAGCTGTGTAGATTGACGCCGACGGCTGCTGGTTGTAGGAGTTCTGGAACTGGTATTGGAACTGGTTGTCGAAGTGATTGCTAAAGCCAAAGTTGAAGCCGGGGTTGGAGTCGCCGGTGCTGTCGGGGATGACGTTCGAGATGTAGCCGTTGTTGTCCGTATTGTCCACCGTCTGGTACGACGTTGAGGACGTGTAACTGGCCGCTGTGGAAGAAGACAATACGATCAATATAACTGTCAAGAAATATATATGACTGATGATACCAATAACGATCACAATTGCTTGACATATTTCACAAACGAAGACCGTGATGAAGATATACTTACAGCATAAGCCATTGTATTTGCGAGACTCGGAGAGACCGTATGCGTTGCAGGACGGGTAGCCCTTCTCGTAGGGGTTGGATCCGATGACGTTGCCGCCAGGGCCGTAGTTGCACACGTACAGCTTGGTGTAGCCGTTGCGCGAGTCGTAATAGAAGGTGTACCCGCAACCGACGTGAGAGGTCTCTCCCCACACTAACTGTTGATACAAAGAAAGACAAATTAGAAACAAAATCTACGTTTTTTTAAATAATAGAATAGAAGTAGTGCTTGATCTAGGCAGGACATAAAAAATGAACTTCTAATTACCTGAGAGTAATGCCCAGTTCCGTGACCGCCGCTGATTGGCTTGAATCCATACACTCGTACTTCATCAAACCAAGCGTTGATCTGTTTGCCGAAATCTGGGGTAGAGTCTTCAGGGCCACTAGGAGGACGGGTGGTCCAAGTCGCTGCAATATTTTGCCCAACTGGGAATCTGCCGACGTCTCGCTGCGATGCCCTGTCATGGGACGGAATGCACTGCTCAGCCCAATTCTGTGCTGTCAACGCAAGTTCATCATCCCACACCTGAAGACAAAACGAATTCTCATTAGCACGTGCAAAATGTCCAAGGGAAACAGTGTTATTGTAAACATTCGTCAATGTCACTGAAGTAATCACTTTCCATTGAAAGGTAAAATGTCGAGTCCTTTTTGAGAAGAAACCGCGATGATAATGAATGGACGTATGTAGTTATCGATTCAGATCAATGCACATTTTTTTTCTCACTAACGAGGACGTTGAACTTAAAGCGAGCGCCTCACGGACGCACCGCGGCAAGCGAAAGTTATTGCAGGTAATCGTCAATGTGATTAAGATCCATTTTGACCTATGGCCACGAGTAATAAATATGTGAATGAAAAAAAGAATGTTGCCCAAAAATGGCCATGATTTTTATACCGGCACGGAAGTCAAGGTGTTCATTTACCATTTCCATCATGTTTGCTGCCGGTGGTTGGCTGGTGACCTGCCCGAGGGCGACCGACTGCCGCAGGCGGTTGTGCGCGTCCACGATCGCTTGCTTCTCGTATGACGTTAAACCACCTGATCCTAGGAACAGAGACAATACAATAAATATAATGATGACAAACGAAAAAATATATGTATATATAGATGGAAACTGGATATTCTGGCGGTCATTTCATTATGCAACGAATATTGATCCCATTCCGTTGGACATTAAACCTCGAATTGCCATCCAATTTATTCGTTATCGGTACATAATTTTATTTTTGTATATTGGACGGAGGAGTTTCGTGTGCTCTTCATTTCTATGATATTGTCACCTTTCGTGAGTCAAGGTTAACTTTTATTCGAATATTATAATATTTGAGGCATAATCCTTCGGCGACTGATTTATATGACCGGTGCGTTAGCACAGGTGTCTGTCAATAAATTTTTATGATCACCATTCCACTATGCAAATGAGTGTGTGTCTTTTGGTAAAACCACCAGATCTAGACTGGGTGGCGGCGGAATATAGATTTACGCCTGTAAACTGCTTTGCATATTTCACTGGGGAATCGGTTTTGCTTTCAGGTGACTGAAAATGTGTCGTTAGGTAGTTGCTTTGGTTCTTATCAGTTGTTATGGTTCTATTTCTTGTATAGTAATGGAGGAGAAGTAAACGATTATTTTAAAGATTTCTTTATTGAAGAGTACGGTGCACTCATTGGTTTTTCAGTAATGGTAAAAAATAACTGATAAACTTCAATTAAAAATATATAAAGGTTCAAAGAGACTAGGGGGTGCTAAATTAAATTTCTGTTACAAGGGTGATATTAAAAAACGGGGACCTATTTCATGGCATTATTTGACTAATTATGACTTGGTACTTACTCAGCATTTGTTTTCCAGCACCACAACCTTCTGTCGTTGTCAGGGCGATGCCCAAAAGAACAAACATCACTAAGGAAATCATTTTGCAGAGTATAATGTTCTTATATCACCACACTAATTATTGTCACAAGGAAAAGTTGCGAATTCGTAACTAAAGTCAATGTTATCACTTATAATTTACGAAACGTCAAACTCGTGAGTGCCTGAGGATCCGCTGCACAATACGTGCGGCGCGCTCGACAGGTGGATGCGATCTATGAGGAGCGACCGTCCGCGCGCTGCTTTTATACATTCCGCGGGTGCGCTCTGGAGACTCTCGGACGCCAACCGCCCGCGGCGGCGATGCAGCGCCCGGTGCCTTCCTCGCACAGCCGACACCTCTCACAATGCCTTTAAAAGAAAAAAAAACCAACAAACACACCAGAGACAACAAACATGGTCCGCACGTCGAATAATTTGAATACTACAAGAATATTGTAACACACGCGTCTTCGCGCGATAGCCTCAAGTTTATGCACCAGAAAAGGTTAAAGGGTCTTTGTGCAGCCAGTTTTTTTTTTATGTGCAGTAATAATTTAAAAGTCATTACGCTGGGCAGTTGTCGCAATGGGAGAGGCATGTTGTGATGTCTCAGAGTCGATGGGCCCGTCGAACGTGCGTTGACAGATATTGGTTGGAACGGAAGCGGTGTTACATGGAAATTATAAGGTGAACTATGTAAGCCGAGGAAGAAACGTAAACGCTCCTTATGTCAAAGGATACTAAATTTAATGGCATCCGGAAAGTGTAAGTTTATTAACATTGTTTAAATTGAATTGCACATAATTACAGTGATTTTGCCTTTCGTTCGATACATCATAATCAATTTCTTGTTAAGAGCGTCGCTGTAGAGTTATCCTTGTATGGTTAAGAGCGGTGAATAACTATACAACATACATACATACACTTCACGCCTGTCTCCCAGAGGGGTAGGCAGAGACTACAGATCTCCATTTGTCACGGTCCTGACATACCCCTTTCGCTTCATCTACATTCATACATCTTTTCACACATGACCTTCGGTTTCGAGTACTTTTCACGCGACCTTCGGCCAGGAAATAATCTAAGGATAACTATACAACGACTAAGTAAATCCGATTCTAATTGTTTGCTATACCAACTTCTTGAAATGTTTGCTTGCGACATCACACCCGAGATGTTTAACATAATATGTTGTCAAATGTCTAATTGACATAGTTCATATTTGCTCTACTGTCAAGCCAACTGTGGGACAAAATTACTTAGCAGTTTTGGAAGCACTCTGTGCTTTTGTATGTTAGAAAAGGCAAGCTAAGTACACGTAATAAATGATAATATTTATTTTAACAAGAATATCTAGTTAATAAAGTCGTAACTATGTGTTTTGTATAGTTAACACATACATTAGAGACTTGTGGATTAACAGAAGTTGTTATATGAATATTGATTTCGCATTAGTTAATAGTATTTGATTAAGAAAATTGTCATGATTTATATATTATTTGTATAGTTTATTAATTTGTAGAATAAACTTGTTAGCGTTTTATTTAGTACTTCCATCATTATTTGGTGACATAATAAATGAGTCTATCTAGACTTTAAAAATGTTTGGCTATCAAATATATTAAAAGAACTGTTAAGTACCTTCCAATTTCGTTTAAAACTGATTTTAAAAGAAACGTGTGCCTATTAATGTACGCTTTTTTTAGCGAGCGTCTGTGGTCCATTTGGTCGGATACATGACTTGTAACCGGGAGGTCGCGAGTTCCAGTCCGGCTACTGGACGTGTACCAATGGGACTCTATTTCAGAGACTATGTATGCAACCCCACCCTAGTACGTTGAAGGACAACATCGTGATGAAACCCGCACACCACAAGGTGTGTGCGGCTTATAACGGCGATGGGCTCACCCCCTGTCACGTTGGGTTAAATACGCTTGGTGAACCGTGGGAATTTGTTTATTAAGCAAGTGCCTCTGCCTGGAGTAGGAGAGGAGTAGCTTTGGGAATAAAAGGCGTGAAGTGTTTTTTTAAACGTACCTATAATTCATGTATCAAATGACATTATATTTATTTATAAACAGGGTTCTTGATTTACGAACTGAATACTGGTGGCTAACAATAAGTCCTGTCATAATATATTCTAAATACACAATATAATAAAAAAAATAAGGACGCCTGATAAAGGTTTCTCATTATGCCGATTATGAAGAAAAATAAAAATAAATAAACTGCTTATTTAGTTTTTAATCATAATGCTTGATCTTTTAAATGTTTTTCTGATAAAATGTGCATCGTAAAATAGTAATGAAAAACATTAATTAATGTTTCTGTAGCGTAGATAAATTAGTCGGTAATACCTACAATATTAGCTAGTCTGACATTTTACAACTTTATTATAATATCTAGGCTTAAGAATAGTTACGTAAATACATTTACTTCATATAACCAAAACTCTTTTTTTGGTTAGTCAGGAGCACTTTCCTAAGAACACACTCAGATGACCCGGCCAACGTTGTTTAACCCTTAATCAGGCAAGGTTAGGTGTGTTTCTGATGGATTTTGGACTCTATTGACGTTTGTAAATCGACTCCGTCAAATAAATCCGGGCGATTCAATTCAATTCGTTTATTGCACTCATGTTACAGCAAAAGTTCTTAAATAAATAGCAAAGTATCAAACATGAACCCTGTGAGGGCAAAAGCAACAGTATGGTTAGTAGTACACTCGCCATGTGTGAGGTACTAACTACACTTACTTCATTATAAACTAAATTACAATATTACAACTATATGTTTATCATACAATCTAGCTTTTAAGTACAATGTGAAATTATTGTTTACTGTTTAAGACGAAGTGACCAAGATCGAAAAGGGCATGCTTCGGTGGTTTGGGCATATGGAGAGAATGGATGAAAGTCGATTGACGAAAGAGATTTATATGGGTGATGTAATGGGCCGGGTGAGTAGAGGTCGCCCCCAGAAGGACATATACAGACCAGATTGGTGATGTCCTGACCGAAGGTGGCGTGAAAAGTACTCGAAACCGCAGGTCATGTATGAAAAGATGTATGAATGTAGATGAAGCGAAAGGGGTATGTCAGGATCGTGACAAATGGAGATCTGTAGTCTCTGCCTACCCCTCTGGGAGACAGGCGTGAAGTGTATGTATGTATGTTTAAATAGGTATGTGTCCTTTAGATACCTTTACATACCTTATTTGATTATTCTCTGATAACATCTCTGAAATCTTTAAATAATTCCAGTGAAGATATTCAATAAGGTTAAGTATGTGTTGGTCAAGTGGCAATATACTAGCCTTTGCTCGATTAAGAGTTAATCAATATTCAATATTAACAGCGTGTCTCTACTATTATATGCAAGTACTAGTGGACGCCCCGCGATTTCATTCGCGTAGTTTAGTAGTACCTGCGCATCCTATATTTCAAGCGTCTAACTTGAGCGGTTTAGACTTTTTTAGACTTTTCATTCAAAAGTATTTCCCGTTAATTCCCGTTCCCGTGGGAATTTCTGGAATTCCTTTCTTAGTACTAACCCCCTACGGAAGCTAAGCTACGTTCGTTCAAATTTCAAGTATGTTATATGTATGTGTATAGTATGTTAGTCAGTTTCTCCTTTTAATATGTATTTACTGTCTGTCCCTATGTATGCTTAGATTTGTAAAACTACGAAACAGAATTGAATGCGGTTTTCTTTAGTAGATAGAGTGATTCTTGAGGAATGTATAAAATAATGTTAACTTTTTAAAATTAAATTCAAATGCAAATAATTAGGGATGAATGAGAGTATTATAAACATAAAAGTAAACAAATATAATCAGAATGCTCCGAACTCCTAAGCTATCAGGAGTTCCACCTGTTATTGTGAGTCAACCATAAAAGATAGACAAACTATAGAATATTTCCGTCATACATGATTTCTATGTAACTTTAACCATTAAGGCAGAAGCCTGAAAAAAGCCGAAAACAGATCACAGTGGCGAGCAATTGTAGAGGCCTACGTCCAGCAGTGGACAAATATGGTCTGATGATGATGATGATGAGGGCAACAGTTGATAAAATAAATATAATTAGTATCTATAAGTTAACTCTTATCTCAAATAAGCTGCCATTATTAATAGCATCGTCTAATTAACGGGTCGCGAAAATTATACTTAGGTATAATCTACATTAAAATTTCTTGATGTTAGAATTTTTGTTTTTAGACTTTCTGCTAATGTTTTTAGAGGCTTCTTTTGCATCGATTTTCATACTACTTCGGTTGACCGAACAATGTTTCGCGAAAGTCGGAACAGCGCTATAAATTGTGGTCGTCTGTTGCCATGCTATCCGGTTTACCACCTGAGGTGAGTCTTTGGAAGTAATTTGAATAAATTACTCTACGCGATGATTATTAGTATTGTACGCGACTGTCCCTAATATACCTACCGTTCAAAAATGACCTAGCTACAACTAAATAAAAATATCTTTAATATTCCAACACGTTCTTAGTGTTTGACTGTTTGTTTCTTGTCTATTATCGGGAACCCGACCGTGTTTAAACATTTTTTGTTCGTATTATATAAAAAAAAACTAGCTGTGCCGGCAAACACTTATTTTGCCATAGTAAGTTGCCTTTGTACTCCGTGTATTGGTAGAAGTAGAACTAGTAGATGCATAAAAAATAGATAGTAGCCGATTCTCAGACCTACTGAATACGAATATAAAATTTGGTAAAAATCGGTAAAGTCTTTTCGGAGGAGTACGGTAACTAACATTGTGACATGGAAATTTTATACATATATTAGAAGATACTTTATCATCACAAAACGCCACCCATACCAAGTGGATTTACCATTTACGCGAACCAAACGGTTTGCGTCTACTTTCATAGTGCGAACCGCCGGGATGTGGAATGACTTGTCGGCATCTGTGTACAGTCTGAAGGTCTTCAAGTCGCTGGTAAATAGGTACCTAATGAACAAGTGTGCTCCATCGTAGACCACATCGCTGCTTAACATCAGGCAGGATGGTGGTCAAACGCTTGTTCAATGTGTTACAAAAAAATCATTGCTATCATACGATATAGGTCCCTCCAATTGCATGCCACTGTGACTTTTTTGGCTTCCTTCATCCAGCTTCTACCAGCCATCTTGACTAAATCATTAGTCCACCTTGCCTGAGGACGTCCTGTACTTGGTTTGTCAAGAAATGGTCGCCACTCGAAAACTCTTTCAACCATCGGTCTTCTCTATTTTCTTCAGAATATTTTTATACAGCTGTGATTGGTGAGAACGTGTCCTTCGATATCGTCCCTCGAACTAAGGACCACATGAAGAAAAAGTTCAAAAACTTTTTTATTGTCAATGACAGGTGACACATTACGCCGATCATAAAAACAAGTATAAAAAACTTGACACTTTAAAAAAAAAAGGTTTCGAAAGCAAAACCGCGACAAGCACTTAGCATACACTATATACTCTAAGGATAATAAAAACGCCCAACAGTAACGGATAATCGTGTGGGCGGATATGGATGAAATTGATATCGTTATCATTGGGTACGTTTCCCTCTCAAAACGTGAGAAGATCAGAAACAAAGGTCGTTAAACTCCGGCACTCCGGCGTTTCGTATACTAATGAACATTATGCCGAAACACCGGAGAATCATATTAATAGCTATTAGAGTAAAGTGATTTAAATCAATACAAAGATTGTTCTTTATGCGAGAAAGCATGAATCGTTATGTTGTGTTTCCTGCGCAGTACAGTGTGAAGGTCTTCAAGTTATTGGGATGAATAGGTAGCTAATGAACGAGTGTGGTCCATCGTAGACCGCATCGCTGCTTAACATCAGGCAGGATGGTGGACAAACGCTTGTTCATTGTGTTTTTTTTTTAAATCGTTTAATGCCAGAAGTAATCCAAAATTTTTCACACTTACAAGTGCTATTAGAAATACATATAAAGAGTAGAAAAACACAAAGCTTGATGAAAGTCACAATTTTAGAGTTGAAAAACAAAAGCAGCCAACGTCCCCAATTACCTAAAACGTGACTAGTGAATTTGTGATCCTTCTTAAAGGTACTGACATACTTATTAGTGCTCGGTTATTGGCACACTTTAAAAGCGATTCTCGTAAAATATTATTGTTAAATATTATTTCCTATGACTATAAAGCTGACCATTTGGTAGCGAAGTTTGTTTGTTTCGGTGAAAACTGTTTGTTTCCTGCGCAGTACCTGCAGAGGTCTTTACGTCACGGTTGAATAGGTACCTAATGAACAAGTGCGCTCCATCGTAGACCACATCGCTGCTTAATATCAGGCAGGATGGTAGTCAAATTATATTTCATACAGCACTAGCAAACACGGCGAACTCCGTTTCGCCACCAGAGGGCTTCGTTTCGTTTTCCCGCTCTTCTGTTGAAATTTTTCCAATGAATGCAAAACCGTGGAAATCGGTTCGTGCGTTCTGGAGTTATAGCGTCAGGGAGGAAAACTCGACTTATTTTTATTTAGTAGATTAAAAAAATATCATGAACTTCTAGTTTTATCTACAGCGTGGTTTGCCTCGCAGAAGAATCGTCTAGACATACAGCCACAGTTCAACGAAACGTTCTGATGGCGCTATTAATCAATTAGTTTCTTCTCGCAGAAAAAAAAAACATAAAGAATGTATAAAAAAAATCGTTTAATAGCACAACACACATATAAGTAGGCACCACTACATCGGGTTCAACATAAAACAGGCTTATATTATCGAGTTGAACCATTTTTCATGCTTATCCGCGAATTACGATATTAAATACAATTAATACCCTTTGATACACTGATGTAAAGATTATTTTACTCAGATAATTTGCGGTAAGCGCTGATCGTAAATTATGTACGATGAAAATTTGTTAAAAAAAAAAAACATAACCGAACAAGTTAGAGATGTGATTAGTTCAATCTTTTGATAAATATTATGTATTTGACTGTAATATCTGTCTTGGAGGCCGGATCTGTCGGTGTTGTGAAATTCGCTTCTAGATGATTCTGTATCTATTTGGTTCTAATTGCTATTCTGGGGCATTGCAGATTTGTATCTTTTAAAAAAAATGCTTTAGTGAAAGGGAGCCACAATATATTCCCAGTTCCTATTTGGAATAAACAAAGTATAAATTTTCCTTCAGACAGAAACAGTTGAAGGATCTTCTGGGAATAATCGCCAGGATGAAAATGCAAAAGGTTTAGTTATGATTGCTAATGGGAAGGAACCATTGAGCAATAGGAGACCTTAACAATAATAACAATCAGTCTATATTTCCTGCACAGTACAGTCTGAATGTCTTCAAGTCGCGGGTGAATAGGTACCTTATGAACAAGTGTGCTCCATCGTAGACCACATCGCTGCTTAACATTAGGCAGGATGGTGATGAAACGCTTGTTCATAGTGATAAAAAAATCATCATCAGCCACATGACGTCCACTGCTGGACAAGGGCCTCTCACAATGATTACCATTTCCAATAATTTGGGGAGAAATGTCAATAACCGCCACGCTTAGCAGGCGGGTTGGCGATCGCAGTATTGTTGTGGTTTAACTCCCAGAGAGCGCTGCTGCCCGTCCTCTGGAGGGTTCCCTCGGTCGCCTCTTACGACCACGGGATAAGCTGGGCTGGTGTGGTGACACATGTATTCTATTCGCCGTCACCTCACGGCAATATTAATATTTTTGTGTCTTATCAGTTTTGGATATTCTATTCATGTATAAGTGTTTATCTTTTGTCGGATCTTGAGTAATTAATCACTGTAGGCGAATTCGGCATTTGACTTAATAGGCAGTTCGGAGAGAAGAACTCGGACATAATTGTCCAAGATTACTTCTTTTACATTTGTATGTAATAAATTTAGATGTACCATTATAGTACGTAGTTATGCAGGTCAATGACCTGAAACGCAAAAAATATTGGGCAAACTTCTCACAGACCACAAAAACACTTGACTTGTCACCTTCTCTCCTCCTCCTTATTCTCTTTTTTTGGACCTACTTCTTACGTCGCGACGCCTCTTCATAGTTCTTAATGTAGGTTTTTGGGAACCTTCAGAAAAAAAAATAGCGGAATTTTTATCCTAACGCTCATTCCCAGAAGATCCTTCAGCTGTTCCTGTCTGAAGGGAATTTTTCACTTTTTTTGTTCCAAATAGGAATTTTCCACTCCAGCTTAAATTATAAGTTACATTATAATATAGTACCTACCTATAGTACCTATAGTAAATTATATTAATTCCATAATATAACATCGTTTCCAATTAACTAACCATAAAAATTTACGGTTCTGACCAAATCACTTATTACCGGTTAATAAAGCTTCAAACTTATTTGACCCTTAATCGGAAGGTTATAATTAATTGACTTTGACTCAGACATTTTAAATTATATAATACAAAAAAACATTATAACACTAACACCGTCACCCAATTCAAAACAATACACGCTTTATTGCTAACGCAAAAATTGTCCAAGTGTCTCCTCGAAAGTGTTAAGGTACCATCGTCCAAAAAAAAAACAGCTTTTCGTTTCTCAAGTTTTTTTCGTTACTTTTTTGGAATTCGACACAACTTTTTTTTTTATTCACGTGCCATGTATCAGATTAAATCACGCGTACTTTGATTGACAGAATGGAGATCATACAGTGACATGATGTGTGACCGTAATATCAGTTAGGAAGCCACGAGGATTCAATCATACAATAGACGTATTGATTGGACCTGTTATTCACGAAGGTTCTTACTTAGTATGGGTCAAGTTATATTTGCATAATGTCGATTATCGTTCGTCTGTCACTTGCGCTAAAGCAGAGAGTATCAAAGCGAGGCGCACGCGCATGGCAGACATTCCGGCGGCGGCGGTCGTCATCGTCGGCATGGTAACATAATATTCTATAACAGCGTCTGTGTTCCAGTTGGTCGGATATTTGACTCGTAACCGCGAGGTCGCGGGTTCGAGTCCGGCTACTGAACGCGTACCAATGGGACTCTTTTTTAGAGCCTATTTAAGCAACGCGACGCTTGTACGGTGATGGAAAACATCGTGATGAAACCCACACGCCACAAGGTGTGTGAACCCTGTAACGGCGATGGGCTCATCCCCTGTCACGTTGAGTTAAATACTCTTGGTGAATCGTGGGCATTTGCTTTAGCAAGTGCCTCTGCCTACCTCGCTTTGGCATTAGAAGGTGTGAAGTGTATTTATTTATTTTTACCAGATGATATTAAGTGTTCTTTGGCACTTGTAAACAAAGATCTAGATCAGATTTATAACTGGTCGGGACAGCTAGTATATGTATGTATAATATAGTCGAAAGTTTGAAAGAAGATGTAGTGACCAAGATTAAAAAGGGCATGCTTCGGTGGTTCGGGCATATGGAGAGAATGGATGAAAGTCGATTGACTAAGAGATGGGTGATGTAATGGGCCGGGTGAGTAGAAGTCGCCCCAAAAGGACATACATTGACCAGATTGGTGATGTCCTGGCAGAAGGTGGCGTGAAAAGTACTCGAAACCGGATATCATGTATGAAAAGATGTATGAATGTAGATGAAGCGAAAGGGGTATGTCAGGACCGTGACAAATGGAGATCTGTAGTCACTACCTACCCTTCTGGGAGGCAGGCGTGAAGTATATGTATGTATGTTTAGTCAAAATGAAATGTAACCCGACCGCATTTGAGTGCCGTGTCCCATGATCGAAATGACTACGTCTGAAATACCGACTAAATAAAAAAAAAATACACTTCACGCCTTTTAATCCCAAAGCGGGGTAGGCAGAGGCACTTGCTTAATAAGCAAATGGCCACGGTTCACCAAGCGTATTTAACCCAACGTGACAGGGGGTGAGCCCATCGCCGTTTTAGGGTTCACACACCTTGTGGTGTGCGGGTTTCATCACGATGTTGTCCTTCACCGTACGAGCGTTTGCGTTGCGTACATAGGCTCTGAAAAAGAGTCCCATTGGTACACGTCCAGTAGCCGGACTCGAACCCGCGACCTCCCGGTTACAAGTCAAGTATCCGACCAACTGGACCACAGACGCTGTAAAATATCGACTAATATTGAGTATATCTTAGTTGCGACACATAAAGTGTGTTTGACCCCTTCACAACCTGTCAAATATTCGTCGGTCATATTGGAGATGTCATCTAATGTAGATATATAAAAAGTAGAGTACAAAAAAAACATACCCGTGTACAGAATTCGTTCCACTAAACGTTCAACCAGCTCACATTAATTCAACTGTGTAATGATCAATTATATCAAGGTCAAAATATATGTTACTAGTGGCAGCTCTGCTATTCATCCGCGTAATTTCAGTTATTCAAGTAACTTCGTACATTGGCTCGGAAAAATAGTCCCATTGGTACACGTCCAGTAGCCGGACTCGAGCCCGCGAACTTCCAGTTACAAGTTAAGTATCCGATAAACTGGACCACAGACGTTGATTTTAATTTTTTTTCTTTAGCTAAATACACACATCAAAAGTGTCTAGAGATCAAGTACATTTTAGAAGATTCTAATCAAGAATATATTTTACAAAAACTGAATTCATTCATAATTTATTCAAAAATGTGGTGATTAGTAATTGATACATGCATGGGGAATTAGGTAGAAGACAATTCCAGAAGATTAGATTTGATTTAAATAAATTAGATTTTTTTTAGAGCTAAAAATGTTTTTGATCCCTAGACACTTTTGATGTGTGTAGTATCCAATGTGATGAGGAAAAAATGAAGCTCCCGATCTAATAACATTTATACTAGACCATTTTCTTAGCTGATCGTTCTGACTAATAGTGACATTTAAAATGTAGCGCGTTTTTTTTTTCAATTGACCAGTTTTCGTTTTATTAGGTTGTTTGTTTTACTCTTCTTAGTGCTGTGGAGGTAAATTTTAGAAGTTTATTATCAGAAAGATCTACTATGATATATAGTCCTCGTTTCCTCTCAATAAATAAGGTTTATATTTAGTGAAAAGCTTTTTTTTATCGCTATGAAAACAAGCGTTTGACCACCATCCTGCCTGATGTTAAGCAGCGATGTGGTCTACGATGGAGCACACTTGTTCATTAGGTACCTATTCACCCCAGTGACTTGAAGATTATTATTTATAGTTTCCTATGTTTTTAGTTTCACTATCCTGATTTTATTACTTTGTGGAATTGATTTTTGTGGTTCATAAAATCGATGAAAATAAAGAGATCGGAAAACCGCAGTTGTCGAAAAAAGTGTTTTTTCTCCATACAAAATAGCCTTCGTCCCGATGCACAAATTATCGGGTCATTTTGTGTGGCAATGCGTACGTTATTGTCAATCATCTGTCATTCTGATCGACAAACGACACAGTAACCAGCAGCCCGCGTCAAGAAAGACAAGACATAGAACAAATGCGCGCTGTGATTGTCTGCTATGTCACACATTGTGCAACTAAGCTTGTTTCAACCAATCACAGTGTCTGGTATGTCTTGTCATGTATTTCTTGGAGCGCTTTGCTAGGCCTGCAGTAGTGATGTAGTATCCCTCTTCCATGTTAAGATACAATATAGATTTTGAAATACCTGATAATCCATTCGCTCGCTAGCTCACCAACTACGTCTTCGCCGTGCGGCGGTTGACAGCCGTGTGTCACACACTCCCGCATCCCGCGTAGTAGGTAGCACGAGACGACAGAACTCATCACTTAGACCAACATCAATGTAAGGCTAATACACTACATCCCTCCTCTTGTCTTATTTTTTTAATAAGTATAATTTAGCAATCTTGTTATTTTAACCATTTATTTAAATATTACTGATTTTAATAATCGCAAGTAGATATAGGATAGGTGACTAAAAACATTACGTAATTTTAACGAACCGAACCATTATTTCATTATCGTCTTTGCCTTTGTCATCTCCCGTCACCTTCCATTGTCTTACTATTCGCTTTATATGACAAAACATTACGTCTCAATTGTTGACCTGTTTCATCACTCCGCAGACTCATATTATCACCAGTAATATTTGCCTCTACGGTTTGAATAGTGTGGTTTAGTTTACTTTTTTTTCGACATAACCTTATCCCCAACTTCTAAATCGCATGTCTCCGTTTATCAGCATATTCCTTTTCTTTCTGTTCATTGTATTTGTCACTGTTTGTAACATCCACTATAACATCATGGTAATGCAATAAAACATTGAGTATTTGTCTAGCAACTCATGTTCCAATTCAACATATTATGTTAGACTAGTGGACTCGACCGACGCTGCCGTCCCAACCATCAATACGAATATGAACACGGCCTGCGCCCAGCATTGGATGTCACTTCTTCCCCCCATAAGAGCCCTCCGATGTCGTCAACAAGCACAACAAAGGAAGAATCAGCGAAATCGGTCCACCCGTTCCGGAGTCAACAAGATCACAACGAAAAGTAGCATTGATCTTTATATAATATATATTGTTATCATGGACAATCTTATCCATCACAGAATGTGGTGAAATATCGTACATTTGCATGAAGTCACCCATGGCCTCTATCCTTTTCCGCCTGAGATATTCAGACGTTTCAGAATGTCTCGATTTTTCCAACGTCTTCAGCCAACATCAATCCGGCAAAAGATGCCAGTTTCTTTCCGGTTCTTCCGGCCAGCAAAAGAAACTCATGCGAAACACGGACGATCACCTTGGTTTTCATACATGACGTTCGTCAAGCTCTGTGTTACGCCACTGCACATCTGCATATATGTAATTACGCTTATAACGGACGAAATAAACTTATTTGTTTTGTTTCCATACTTTGGTTCTCATTCTGCCTTCCATAGCAACCATGGCCGGATAGGCCTCGTGTGCCGCTTTGTGCAAGTTACTTGGCATAAAGACTTTGTTACTGACCTTAGTATCATTATGAAAACATAAGTCATAATAAGTTTAAAAGATTTATCATTTTCGGAAGATTCGAAAGATTATATCTTTCAGGGGGGTCGCTAAACTAACTGTTTAGATGCATCCACAACCCTGAACATAACTATTGTTTTTATGTACTGGGTGTGAGTAGTCCGAAAGAATACCAAGTCTGTAGAGCGGGACCGCAATACTAGGCTTACCCGGTCCGGTTTACCAGCGACTTACAGAGCCTCAGACCGCACTGCGCAGGAAACAAAGTTTCCGGCAAGTCACTCCACACCCTGGCGGCTCTCACCATGAAAGCAGACGCAAACCGTTTGGTTCGCATAAATGGTTTATCCACCCGGTATGGATGACGGTTTGCCGTTCTCCTGTCCTATCGTAAAAGCGCGATCGATGTATTAGGCTATGCAACTCCGTAGCACACTCTCCGAAATGCACCTGAAAGAGGACAGATAGGCTCACAACCTTGCGGCGATGCTGTAGGCTTTGTAGCCGAGCATCAAACAGCCTGTCGTCCCCTATAAGCATGCCTTCCAGCACGTCTCTCTATTGCCTCCAGAGCCTCAAGCTGGTATTCCGATCCAACCCAAAGATGAGAGCAGCATTCCATACACGATCGAATTTGTGCTTGATACAATATGAGCAAAATGCCAACGCACTGTCGAGAGGACGCCCAGCTTCTTGTCTGCGCGTTGGCCGTAGCCGCAATATATGAGCCAAAATGCTAAAGCTACTTGCATCTTCAATCGGCTATGACTAAAGTCTTATCTTCTGGGTCATAATACCCTAAAGTTGGAATGACAATAAGTGCAGCGTTTAATTCTTTGAACGCTTTTATACGAGACTCTTTCCAGACTTCGCATAACTATATCGGAGTTTCTACCTAGGTAGGTAGTCTCTTTGTCTTTTATTGCTAATAGTTATTTTAATGGTTATGTTTTAGGTACAAGATGTGGTATAAATTTACCTACGAAATTAGCCAGTCCCAGGAAGCTTTGCAACTAATATTGACTTCCTTACTTTTCTTCCCATACGGATTTCCTTGTCATTATTTCTTTTGTTCGACATTGACAGTTCTTATCTCGTGCGACATGTTTGGAACTCCCATATTTGCCACATAACGCCTTACTACATATCGTGTATTTTTTTTCTAGTTTTTGTGTTAGTACTATTCCCTGTACCTATCTGGCTGATTATTCGTTACTTTATTGGGAAAGTACTCAAGTTTTGCATTTTTCTGTGACTTTCGAAATTATGCTTCGTCAGAGTTAGTAAATAAACAGTTGGTTGCTTCTTGTCTGAGTCTAACTAAACATTTTTCAATGTTTTCTTATGGTTCCTGTATAAGTAGCCTTAATACGTGTCTTTCGTATACTTTACTCTACCTTGGTGCAGAGATTTTTTAAGTATCATGTACACACGTACCGACAAAGCAATTGAATGCACGCATCAACAACGCACTTTAGTGCATGCATCAACAACGCAATTTAATGCACTTATCAACAACGCAATTGAATGCACGAATCAACAACGCACTTTAATGGAAGTATCACCGACGCAGTTTAATGCAAGTATGATCAACGCAATTTAATGCAATTACCATTAACGCAATTTAATATAAGTATCATCAACGCAATTTAATGCAAGTACCATCAACGCAATTTAATGCAAGTACCATCAACGCAATTTAATGCAAGTACCATCAACGCAATTTAATGCAAGTACCATCACCGCAATTTAATGCAAGTACCATCAACGCAATTTAATGCAAGTACCACCAAGGCAATTTAATGCAAGTACCATCAACGCAATTTAATGCAAGTACCATCAACGCAATTTAATGCAAGTAGCATCAACGCAATTTAATGCAAGTACCATCAACGCAATTTAATGCAAGTACCATCCACGCAATTTAATGCAAGTACCATCAACGCAATTTAATGCAAGTACCATCAACGCAATTTAATGCAAGTACCATCAACGCAATTTAATGCAAGTACCACCAACGCAATTTAATGCAAGTACCATCAACGCAATTTAATGCAAGTACCATCAACGTAATTAAATGGCAATATTAGTATCACTGCATGCATAATTTAATGCAGTATCACCTCGTAAATCAATTACAGTATTAACATTCGTTTTTAATTTAATTTAGTTATTAGCTTTGGTACAGTAATACAATAACAATAACTTGGTACGTAGATGCCAGTGACGCAGATCAGTCCGTAACTTCTGAGAATTATTCTCTCACAAGCTCTTCCCATGTCCCCAAATTGAAAAGAAACCGCGGCTCTAAACTCACTTTGTAGATGTAATAGGGTAAATATAACATTCGTAGATAGAAGTTATCTTTTTATCTTTTATAGTATTATCCTAAACATTACGTTATGTGCACATGACGATAACTCTCTCGACTGTGCAGTGTCCAGCTACATTATAATTAGAAATGCATTGCAAGTATTAAAGTTAGCTATTTGATAGGATATTTACCTAGACGCCAAGCATTTCCTATTACAATATTGTACTTATATCGCCCCCATTCGGTAGGTACGTATATCCTGTACGTACGTCTTTACTTACACCAAATGACATAATTCCCACGGCAGTTAATCACCATCAAATTTCTTGAAAAGTTCAACGTTCAAATGCTGTCAACTAGCCATAACAAATTGTTATCAACTAGCTCCGCCAACACACATCACCAACAGCGCCTCTCCGCCACCACATACATACATGGATTATACCTACAAACCCAACAGCAAGAACAACTCCATCTGTCAAAGAAAACCGTATCAAAACCCGCCGTGCAGCCTCAAAGGTCCAAACATACGAGGGATACACTACATACACTGCTCGTACATATAGGGACAGACAGTATGTAGTGATTGGAAAACATTACATAATACGTATTCCTCTATTCTAGTTTGCGCTATATTTTTTTTTTTTTTTACTTGGTATGTGCAACTTCTTGCTCAGCCAAACATTGGCCACCGAGAAATCAACGGTTTGTTTTTCTTTTCTTTTTTTTTTTAAGTTCGCGGGAAACACTCGTTTTTGTGTCCAAAAGAAACACATTTAAAAAAAAATTGTAGGTCCTTTGTTGGGAGAACAATTTTCTTTTCCCAAATCGACAATATTTTTATGAAAATAAATAATGATTGTATGATCTAAACATAAGTATAGGTAGGCATGAGCATAAAAATAATGTTGTGAGAGTATTTCTAATGCGAACAACAACCCTAAAAGCCTTATTCCTGTCAATACTTAGTACAAACCAGTCAATTCAACATTTTCCTGTTAAACAAGATGGAAAATAAATATTCATATTTATGGTGTAAACAATAGGTGAAACTCTTGTTATGCATATGTCGTACAGGTTAGGTGGGCGCAAACATTAGATTCATCTACTCTACCTATAAATAAAATACTTAGATATGTATTCACACATCACACGTTTATTCTAGCTCCACGCGTACATAATGTCGACATTGCCAGAGTAAAATGTAAAAATACCGTATTTTTTAAGATAGATAGTCAACAATAAACTTACAGTGTTTTTCCTCGTCGCCAATTTGTAGTATCCTTTCCAGTTAAGATACCAATATAAGAAATACCTTAATAATCCAATATCGGCTCGCTAGCTCACCAACTACGTCTTCACCGTGCGGCGGTTGACAGCCGTCTGTCCCACACTCCCGCATCCCGCGTAGTAGGTAGCACGAGACGACAGAACTCATAACTTAGACCAACATCAAAGTAA
>SJJU01001802.1:0-55922 GCA_012932125.1 Conopomorpha cramerella | reverse complement strand
TATCATAAGATAACATTAATAAGAACATTACTTTATTGTTTTTAGGAGCCTAAGACTGAAAAAGATGATGATTATTGTCGCCGAATTAATGAAGCCCTCAACAACCCTCCAACGTCGGGAGGTCGCGGAGGCGGTGGCAGCAGCAACCAAGATGGCGATATTCAGAACTTGTTGAATAACATGTCTCAACAGCAACTGATGCAACTTTTCGGAGGAGTGGGGCAAATTGGTGGACTCTCTTCATTGCTGGGAACTATGGGGTCTGTTTATTTGCATTTTGTTGTAGAACTACTTACTGTTATACAATTTCTTTTTTCAAGTAGAACTGGTATGTGAGCATGTCAACGATTTTCTGTTTGTTTATGTACAGATACATTGTTTCAATTTCCTTCTGAAGGATTTTTAATTTGCGCCTCAAGTTTGACAAGTCTTAGCATGATCAACACAATGTCTTCATGATGTCACAATGTCTTGATGATGTCACAATGTCTTGAAAATGATGATGCCACATCATCCAAAAAAATATCATAAAATCACGGCTAAATAATTAACATGTTCATTACTATTTTGCCATTGTTTTAATAAAATGTTTGTAATGTCATCAATCCTGTCATACACTTCACGACTGGGACAGTCGGGTACTAGAGGGTAAGACAGAGATCGCAGATCTTCATTTCTCACATACCCCTATAGCTACAGTCATCTACCTTCATTCCAACATCTATCTCCTCGTCTTCCGTTAATCGACATCACACTATATGTATATGAGATATGACGCATTTCATGCTCCACAATGAGCGCATTGATTGGCCGTGATCGTCTAGTGGTTCAGGACCCTGTGTTCTGCAGTGTTCTAAAATTAGTTTATTGAATTTACTGAGTGTCACTAGGTTTGAGTACGTACTTACGAAAGTCTCGTACTGTTATCATAATTTAGAAAGCAAATACCTTTAATAGTAACATAATGTGGTTGAGGAGTATTATTGAGTAATGGTCAAGACACTTAACCAACAATCTTATCATGAATTTGTGAAACCTATGAGATATACTTTTCTCTTTACAGTATTAGTCTGACACTGAGCACAATTTCAACTGAAAATCAACTTATACAAAGGTTTAGTTTTCTATTTATGTTTACGCCAGCAGTAGCGGCAATGGTGCCAACGGCCGTTCATCGTCGCGCAGCGGAAGTGCTTTGCGGACAGAGTCGCGTGCAGACTCGCGAGCGGCGACGCGCGCCCGCGACTCAGCCACGCCGACGGCCACCCCGCCGCCGGCCGCCGCCCCCGCGACGCCCGCGCCCCCCGCCGCCGCGACGCCCGCCGCCGCCACTCCCGCTGCCGTAGCTGCGGCCGCCGCGCAGTCACGCAGTAAGAATCGACATCTTTACATAGTATAAAACAAAGTCGCCTCCCGTTGTCTGCCCCTATGTATGCTTAGATCTTTAAAACTATACAACGGATTTTGATGCGGTCTTCTTTTGTAGAGAAAGTGTTTCTTGAGGAAGGTTTATATGTAGGTATAATATATGCATATAAGAGCAGAGAACACTATTAATAATGTACACTGGCAAAACAATGTTTGCCGGGTCCAGTTAGTACAATTAAAAAAAAACGTGTATACAATCTTATGGTAACCACAACATAATCTAAAAGAACTCAATGGCAATATTTTCCTGTGTGTTGTTCACGCTTGTATTATACTGTTTTAGTAACTCAAAGATGTTCACCTGATGTTAAGTTACAAATATGATTTCCTTCCTCTTTGCAAACAGCGGGGCAGATTTTCCTATCGGATCTGCAGCGGTACTTCGCGGGAGCGGGAACTACGGGGCCTAGGATGGAGGCAGCGGCGGCGGCGGGGGCGGCGGCGGCGTCGGTCGGCGCGACGGGCGTGGAGGGCGAGCTGCCCGCGTCGCTGGCCGCGCCCGAGGTGGTGGCGGCGGCGACGGAGCAGGCGGCGCGCCTCGCCGACCACCTGCCCGCTGACGATGTAAGGACCACCCTGCTATGCCCGCAGTTCGCGCAGGTGAACCCATTCACTATAGCGCATATCGCATCGCGCGCCTATTGTACCTCTATGTGCTGCATTCAGCTTAATGCCTTCATGCTTCTTTCATTTCAATATTTTACTGTAACATGCAACTACTGTTTGTCCTTGAAGTATTTTAACAATTTTCTACTTGCGTCGTTCTAAGAACTCTAATTTGATAGGTGATGTTGATCCATGAATAGGCAATAGTTGGTACAGACACAGCCCGTATTTTCTAAATAATGATTATTTTATTTTTGGCTTGAGGTAGGTCAAAACTATTCACAACCAATATTAAATAGTCGTGTACTTTAAAAAAAATAAACTAAGAAAAAACATCGGTGACGGTCGAAATTCATTGCCGTACATTTCATTGTGCGTTGTTTATGGTCTAAAGATTTAAAAAGATTGGTCATAGGCAGTCAATGTGTCAAATTTGACTTTTTAGAACGACACAAGGACAAGTTATGAGTGTAACATAAATATGGTTTATGTGTTGTTCGTGCACTACAAAGATGGGATTTTAGTTGTATATAAAATATTTCCCCAACTAACAGCAATTCTTATTGTTTTACCTCAAACAAATTCATAATTCCTTTAACTTTACTTTCATCACATCGGTACAGGTGGAACATGTACTAATATCTACATATCTGAATAGATTATCTTTAAATAATTACTACATCAACAGGTAGATAATTATTAAGTATTTTTTATTTTTGGTGTGGTAAATAACAAGATAAACTCATGTCCATAATCTCTTTGCAATACAAATTGCGAATGAAAGTGGTAAAGGTGTAAAAAAGTCATGATCTAATGGCGCTAGTATCGTTTGACCAAAAACAGCACTATTGGATATTCGATTGTCACTACAAGTTAATTTGTCAGATTGGCTTACTTTCGTTTATATGGATCAAGAGTAAGAAGCGCCATCTGTATTCAGCTTCGCGTTTCCTCCCGTTTTGGTCAGATGGTCAAGTCGTCCTCGAAAAAGATTCGCATTGATCGCCTTATGTTGGGAACAATTGCTAGCTATCATTTTTTAAAGAAACGCACACACATTTTATTTTAACTTTTAACCGAGCATATTTCTTAGGCGACTTTTCTATAGGCGCGAATTTAATAAAAAATAACAAATAATCATCGACAGAAGCATCTGTGTCGACGTCTAAACAACGGCTTCCAGCTTATTTTTAACAAGCTGTCCCCTGCAAACATTTGTTTTGTCATAGGAAGTCGCCTTTGCACCTCGTGTATTGGAAGAAATACAAGTTTTAAACCTTCCACGTGTACCTAATTCAAGACTAATTAGCCAAATCGGTCCAGCCGTTCTCGAATTTTAGCGAGACTAACGAACATCAATTCAATTTCATATAATAGAGATAACAAATACTGCATTCATTTCGACCAAATTTGATTACCATAAAAACGGCCGCGGACTTTTTTTTTAGATCCTTTCAAGAGGAATAATTCTTTCATATATAATATATCTTTGCTATTTTGAACCGTTTTCGCAGCGCACGCAACGGAAGCCCTCAAGGATGAAATTTTTTCCCCGTTTTTGTCACATTTTCCATTCTTCGAATTTCTTTTACCAGAAGTTCCTGAGATTAGCGCGTTCAAACAAACGAACAATCAAACAAACTCTTCAGCTTTATAATATTAGTATAGATTAAATCCGCTCCGATATGCCCGGTTAAAACTAAATCTGACGCTTATGGCCTTGATAACAACAATATTTGTACCAAGTATAAGTTCTATTAGCACACCGATATTGTCACTTTCATGAAAAAAAATGCAAGGTTTGAAGAAGACAGACCACGGTATAATAATAATAAATTGTCATAACATTCGCTTGTAGAATGTATCAAATATTGTACTCGAACTAGTATTATCCTTCTGAGTGTAGTAGAGGTATAACTTCAGAAGAGGTTTAGCGTTTTTAATACAACTTTTTGACGTACTGAATAGTATATTGTGTGTAAAACGAAATGTTTATTGATAATCCCTGTTCCTTTACATTCACTTATTCCGAGACATTTCGCACACCTATAACACTAACATTGGAAAGCATGTTTTATATTCGTCTATCAAGCATGTGTGTTGTGATTTTTGCAAGATGTATGAACGGTGCTCGTGCACGTTTTACACGATGTTGACCGGTGGGTATAGTTTAATTTTATTTCTTGCATGTTTACTGCTGCATAAAAAAATATTATTGCTGTTTTAAGTTACTGCATGGCGAATTCTTCTTTTTTGTTGTTGGTTAATAATCTGAAAAATATTTCTGCTTTATATAATAGTTATGCGGAGTGTATATTAAACTCTGTCCCTGTCACGTTCTGACGACTTTGAAATTGAAAAGTTATGTAAGGAACAGAACACAATATAACTCCGTGTAACTATATTCTACGCTATTCTACTTATTGGGTGGGTGCACGTTGCATGAGTCTGCCTCTAGTATAAAGTAAAATATCCCCGAAAACTATACACGATCTATGTACGTAGTTAAAGTGAACTTGCCAGTAAATTTCATTAAGTAATTCTTCGCGAAGAATGTGTAATAAAATAACTATGATTTGGTATTGTCAACAGGCAGCCGCTTTATTTTCCTCGGCACTGACATCGGGTCAAATGGGCCCGATAATATCGCAGTTCGGTTTAGGACCGGAAGCGATCGCAGCGGCCAACAGCGGTGACGTGGAAGCGTTCTTCCGGGCCCTGGAGAACTCGGCAGACAAAGCCAAGGATGACGACAAGAAAGATGCTAAACCTAAGGAAGACAAACCAGACGATGATGCCGGAATGTCGCTCGATTAAACATAATACCCATGTGTATACGACCTATGTGTCATATTCTATGTAATCTAGCATTAATAAAATTTCTGTATTGTCTCGAGATTCGTGGCTATTTCAATAAAATGTATTAGAGGACTGTTTTATTTCATTTAAAATTTTACGAACTTAAAATTAAAGCCTTTGCAGCAACAGGCCAGGCTATGTAAAAAAAAGCTAGACTGCCGGAGTGTAACACTTCTAGTGTTTTCTATAATGCTTGTGATCAATATGTGCTTAAACGTGGGTGAAACCCGATTAGTCACTCAGCTCATGATGACAAACAACTTCCCCAAGGAACACGGCGTATGATATATGTACCTTACCGATCCGCTGCTGGCCACACTGAATTGAAAGTCATTAAAAAAACAGTATGTGTTACGTTCCAGCAGACCTTTGTACAATGCATTGAATTAAATTGACCAATGTGAGTTTAGTAAAAGATCAAATATATCAATATAAACCTACTTATCATTGCAAGTTATTTGCAGTTTCTTCCGCTTTTCACTTCCAGAGAACATTATAACACATACAATAAAATCAGTAACTTAAACCCTTGAATCATTTCTGACGGAAATGTAGGTGTTTGTGCTGTTTGCCTTATTCTTTGGCCCAATAAAGTTATCACATTTATGATAGTGAATCACTCGCTTCTATCGAGGTATGCAATGTACAGTTTGCTTTAAGATTATTTTAATTAGCAGGCTTTTGACATTGTAGTTCTGTTTCGTTAATTTAGTCAATACGCCAGAGAAGGATAGAAGTACAAAATATAACAGGTTTCAAGTATATTCCTAATGTTAATGAACTGTATATTGTTATTTAGGCGATGCATAGACGATGAGCTAAATAACCATATTTGACTTCCAATATCCGTTCTAGTCTTGTGAGTCATATTGTATGTTCGATGATATCATTATAAAGTGCCTGCGAATACGGGAGCAGTTGTCATTTTTACGAATTCCACAGTCTTGTTCTAAGTGGTATTTTTTCTAAAGTTCTAGGACGAATACTTACATGTTTTGTATTAGCATAGTGTGATCAAATCACCGCGCTTGATACCGTATTGAATTTATCTCACCACAATAATGTTTCATGCATTATTGTGGTACTACACTCACGTCCGTAATCCCCAAAAGGGGGTTGACTCGACCTTAGGATCAGAAGGGCGCATTTAGCATAATGATGAGTTACATACATACGCTTCACGCCTGTCTCTCAGAGAGGTAGGCAGACCACACATCTCCCCTTGTCACGGTTCTGACATACCCCTTTCGCTTCATCTACATTCATACATGATGTCCGGTTCGAATACTTTTGCGCCACTTTCCAATCGACAATCCAATCCAATCGCCAGGACATCACCAATCTGGTCGAAGTATGTCCTTCTGGGGCGACCTCTACTCACCTGGGCCCTTACATCACCCATAAATCTCTTTCGTTAATCGACTTTCATCCTTCCTCCATATGCTCAAACCACCGAAGCATAGCCAAGAAGACGTAGTTACCAAGATTGAAAAGGGTTTCCATCTTGGTCACTACGTCTTCTTTCAAACCATGTCTTTCTCTTACACTATTCCTTATTCTGTCACTCAATGTCACACCTTTCATGCTCCGCAATGTCCGCATTTCTACGGCATTAACTTTACTTTTACGCTTCTTCTGCAATGCCTAACTTTTACAAATTCAAATACAAACTACAACTTTCTCTCCCGTACATCAAGATATGTACGGGAAGCTTCATGAACAGCCAACTTGCCTTTTCCGACATGAATTGGCTCTCCATAACACTGCGAAGAGCACCGATAACCCTATTACTCGCTCTCACTCTTCTTTCAATATCTTTATCAAACTTTCCATCACTTGTAAATAGAAATACCACAAGACCACATTGCTGCTTAACATCAGTCAGGATGGTGATCAAACGCTTGTTCTTAACGACAAAAAAAACCAAATATACTAACTCATCCACGTGTTCAACTTTCTCACCATCAATCAGTTTAATGAGTTAAGGATGTCAATATAAGCATTCAGTTAGAAGTTGTCTAAATCTCCAGATCCCATGCTAGGAAGAAAGGCAGCTGGTGCATTCTATTGACATGTCAGTTCAGCAAGGGTTACCGGATAAGTTTCAGTGACGAGATATAGCATTTGTGTGATTTGAATTATAGGTCTGTTGCCTCTGACTAAACCTCTGGGGAACAGGCGTGACCATTTCGAATTTTGTTTTAAAATAAAAATATTGTGGTTTTTTTTCTCAAATCATGGTGAACCGCGGGCATTTGCTAAGCAGGTACCTATCCCTTTTCTATATACTTATATGAAAGGAGAAGCTAACTGATGGACTGACAATCAACGCGCATCCCGAACTACTAATCGTACGAACTTGAAATTTGGCAGGGACTTAGCTTAGGTACCATAGGGGTACCCGAAATTCCCACGGGAATGGAATTTATAATATATATAGTCAAAACAATGTTTGCCGGGTCAGCTAGTTTGGGAATAAATGAAGTGATTTATTTTATTTGTACTGTGCATTCAGATATTGCCTGTACACACAAACGTACCTATTTGTAAGTACGTAATAGCTGCATAAATTGTAGGTACATAAGTAATATGAGTCTGACATAGTACAAGACACGTATGCCAGTAATGGGTCAGATAACCGCGTGTGAAATGTCCTGATATACTACTTACTAATACTCCCTTGTTCCATTCAAACGGTCTATGGTATGCAGCTAACAATATCAGATAACATAAAAGGAATTAAATACCTAATAACAATGTATTGATAACTTTAATAGCTACATTAATGTGGCGCCAGGAGCACGAAAACATTAGGAAAATGCCCCTTAAATTCTCCCCCCCCCCCCTCCTGCTAACGAATAAATGCCCAATGCCCGTCTATAAATACCGTTAATAATCAGCATAACAGAATATCCGCTTTAGCTTGTTAGTGTCTAACATAGAGAAGCGCCTCTTATTATGTATCTACTACCTATATACCTTGTTTGCCGTCAGAGTTTATCATCAAATTATTTTGAAGATAGTGAAATATTCCTCTGATCCACGTATTATTTCGACATAATTATTTGCTTTAATGTAACAATGACTCGGCAATTAATCAACAACGTCTAACGACTACTGTTCTCTCGATAAACGACCTTGTTTAATTTTTGCGGAGACCAAACTGTGCTTTCACAACGAATTAATTCAACGCCGTAATTTTACATTATTGAGAATCTGTAATGAAGTGGAAACCTGTTTGGTTGGAGTTTTGAAATGGCATTGCTAGACTGCAAAGTTGTATTTACGCATTATCATCGTAATATTAGCTATATCAACAGGCGATGCGACAACACACAAACAATTAATCATTCTTAGCTAATACATCATAAGGTTGAGAATGGAGTGCACCATCTCGTGGGTGGCAGGAGTCGTATTTACTAACTTCAGATTGTATTCATCGATGTCGTCGTGTCGTGTTGATTCGCAATATGGAGCTGTATTGTACTTAATATCGAAGCATACTGTAAAGCGGATAATTTCGTATTTCTGTTGAAATATTATTTATTTTTTTAATCGATGAATTTTACAAGCGCGTACCTATCAATGGTGAAGCAAGAGCCGACTACCGGGCCACAGATAACGAGCATACGAGCGACGACGACGTCACGGTTACGTATAAGTATGCGCGAAAGAGACAAAACAATAATGGCTGAGTCAACCGATTGCCAATAGAGATGTACCATCTCAGTGTGAAATAACGCCACAAGAGTTATCGATTAAATTTAACGTAGGTCGTTTTATTCATACTCATAGTTTACGAGGTGTGAATTTTACGATTCTCACTTCGCAATAGGGAAAAACCGCGTATTTCTTATCATAATAAGTTCAGTCAAGGATTGCTTGATTGTAACACTACCTGCTGGATTAGCAATGTTTTCATATAGTTGGTCTAAGAAATTATTTATATAATCTAGCTTTTCTAAATGGGTCAGGCCCCCAAATTGGTACAAAATTTAAGTTAGACGAGTTTTAGGTTTCGTAATAAATGTACCGATGCGATTTAAAAAAAAAAAGTAAACGTTTTAATAATAAGATTTAACCTACTTTTGCAAGCAATCAATAAAAGGTACTAGCCATATAATAAAAAGGGGGTATCTACCCTACTACTCTATTACTTACATTTTAAAGTAGGCTAATTGAATATACAAAATAAGGTTCGAGGACGTAGTTTTATTCAAACACAATATTGAATTCTATTCCAGCATCCAGTACTGCAGTGCAAGAAAACCACATTAGCGAGTTCTTCTTTTACAGAAAGTTTCATACAAGTTTCATCTGCTTATTATGTATTGGTAAGAACAAATGTTAATTTAAGTTTTAGTTTTTGAGCTTAATTGTAACACCTGGCTTCACATCTTAAAGGACCTAAATACCAAAAATCACGTTATTAAGAACATAATATTAGCACTTTATTGAATAAGTATTTTACATCGATCTGTAATTTTTTACTTAAACATGTTAAATGTTATACAACAGCGGGACAAAAATGACCGCCGCCGGTTGTATCGTGCGATACGCCCTCCGCGGGCCGATACATCGTCCCATCCCTACGCGCTGTTTTGCTCGTACATTCGTTATGTTACGACAAAGTCCACAATAAATGTTAATCAACGCACCGCGCTCTTGTGGGCCGTACATGTCGACTGGCCGCCGCCGCCGCCGCCGGCCGCACTAAACCCCGATAAATACCGTGCTGAAGTTGTCTTCGAAACGCCGTTTTTTTTTAGTGATTGTATGGAAAAATATAAGGTGTTACTATGATGTAAACAAACATTTTTTTTCTGTGTGGAAGAGTGCGCGCGGATTTAGCAATATGTATGAGTAACCAATGACCGCACCGCAGGGCATCCCTGCGCGGCGCGGGGGCTGCGGGGAGGGAGCCTGAGCTAACATGGCTCGGAGAGAATTCACTGCCAATTTTAACAACACAAGTGAGTAATACATAATATGTCCGTTTATCTTTATGACTTAGCGGAAAGTCGCGGTTTTCTGCGTTTTGTTCCAATAACTACCAAATAGTCCGGTCGTCTCAGTATTATTTTCTTTGTACTGTGTCGATAAAGTAATGAATAACATCGTACTTGTTGAGCCAATAGAAAGAGAAAGAACGCGATAACGGCGCGTAGTTGAATTAATAATTTCCGTCAATGCGATAAACGCGAACTCGTCTTATCAGAGAGTTCAAGAATACATATTATAATGTTGATACTATTTTGTATGAACAGCTAGATAATGCCTACCTACGGATTTTGCAAGTTATTTAAGTATTTACTTATTAGGTGTTTTTCTTTTTATATTTTGCTACATACCTACCTACTAGGCTTTTTAAATAAATGACATGAGAAAGTGTAAAGTATGATTGTAGATAAGTAAAGGATTGAAATACATATGTTCAAGACGATGAGTCTTTAACAAGGCATCAACGTAGGACTAGTTTGTTTACTAGATCCATCTGTGCACTGGTAAAGAAGGTTGCAATCAATACGTATGAAGCGGCGGCAGTGGCGGCGGCCGAACAGATAGAAAGGTGCGTTGGATAAAGGTATAAGATGAGTGCGGGTATGAGCGGGCGGGGCGGGTGAGGTGCGCGGGGCGCGCGGGAGGGGCCGGGGTCGACCTCGCGGCGCGGGGCGCTGGGGAATCCTTCTGGCGCCAGACCGGCAGCGGCGACTCCGCGCGCCCCGCGCCCCGCGCCTTCGCCGCTCCGACCCACTCGAAATAGATGCACGGTGATTTACGCCTCAGTCGTATGAATAAATATGTTTCTGCTCGGGTCGCCCGCCCGTACCATGCCGCCCGCAGCATTGGCATGTCCGCCCGCCCCCGATTTCACGTCACCGTCACCACTCCTCAGTTCTTCATCTGTTCAAATTCATAACACGCTTAATATTCGCGGTCACATTTGTACACTAAAATTAAATGCGTGAATGTTTAGTAGGTATTTCCGGAACCGAGAAAAAGAGAAATACTTGAAACATATTAGAGTTTTAGCGTATACCTATTATTAAAACTCCGGTTCATCCTATGCTTGGGATAAAACTTATACACCGATCACAATAAAGGGATCTTACTTAACCGTTGGTAGGTACGTACTGCATGCTATTAGATAAACATGACCCCACAATCATTGAGATTGTAAAACGTTATGTAACTAAGCAAGTAGTTATGGTCGTTCATTTGTTGTTTTACTAACGAGCGGGAGTCCACCGAAGCGGTGTCACCGAGCTCTAATTACTGGTGGCATGCAGAATGACGCAGTTCCAATACGAGGCAGTGGTGTGGTTTTCCTTGGTTCTGTGTGTGTGGTGAGTGCGGCGCGGCAGGCCTCGGCAAAAAGTGCGCTCCCGGACCGGTCCCTCCGTCGCCGCCGCCGCCGTCTCGCCCCGTCCCCACCGCCGCCGCCACTGCCGCCGCGGACACTTGCCGCTCCATTCATCACGCTTCATTATACAGTACACTGCAATTCTCTCTCTGCATCGTCTTCCACGTACCTACGTCAATTTCAGAAATAGAATTTTTAAAGTATGATTATAGGCGGAATAATAAGTAATAAAAACCGACGTACATGTATGAACATATTGCTTATTAATGTGGATGAGGATAGTTGATGATAGGTGTATCAAGATAGTGGTTTATTATTATCAGGCAGGTAGTGGTTTATTGTCTCTGTTTATTTCTCTGGGAGACATGCGTGAAACTTTCTTGGACATTACTTAGCAAAATTTAGTTAAGTACAATCTAACTTCTATCTATATCTTCTATTATATAAAAATGAATTGATGTTCGTTAGTCTCGCTAAAACTCGAGAGCGGCTGGACCGATTAGGCAAATTTTGGTCTTGAATTACACGTGGAATTCCAGAGAAGGTTTAAAAGGTATGTAAACGTTTACTAAGGCCAAACAAATGTTTGCTGGAACAGCTAATAATATATAAAAATTAATTGATCTTCGTTAATCTCGCTAAAACTCGAGAACGACTGGACCGACTTCGCTAATTTTGGTCTTGAATTACATCTCCATCGTCCAGGTAAGGTTTAAAAGGTGTATTTCTTCCAATGCACGAGGTACAAATCTTTCTACGGCAAAATAAATGTTTGCCGTGACAGCTAGTAACCAATAAATATCTATTCAGTCATTGTTTGTCTTAATATGAAATACCTACTTAAATAACAATGTAATCCGAACATCAATCGTTGTTAGTCCACGTATTATATCACAGTTTTAATGTCTTGCAACGCGGAGCCAGTGTTCCTGCGTCCATTGTCAACTAACATAACGTTCAATTAAAAATAGGTTTTATCATTGAGAGTACAGTTTATAAAACTCGAGCAGATGCACAGGTACTTAAAATAACAACAAGGTTACTCAAGAGTATGCAATTATCAGGGACAGGTGCATTTCGAATTATTCGTTCTTTTTCGCCTTGAAAAGTTCTCTTAATATGAAAAGTCCGGTTTTAATGTTAAGGGAAATAAATAGGTACACGAACTCAATTTATTTCATTCAAATCTAAAATAAAATTCGCTTTTGTTATGGCCCTTCTGGGCGTCAATTTATTCAACAACACAATTCTTATTCAAATATTTGGCTGATTGTTTAATCTTCTGGACTACAAAATAAATTATTCCTAACAGTACCTATGTAAAATATGTAAGCTGACTTTATCAAGATAATGTTCTACTTTCTTATACATTATCATATATTCCCGTATATCTTTTTAATAGTATAAATAGTAAGTAATCATCGTTGATATGATTTTTGTAATGTATAAAGGTCTCATAAAGTAATAATCATGTTGTACAAACATTAAAACTCGTTGAATCCTTTAAATATTATTATCAATAGAGCGAGCGTGATAAATGCAAAAGCGCGCCTCGTGATTATGTAAGTGTCACAAATGTCATCGGGAATACAATGAGTTGTGTGACCTGTACGTATATTGAATTTTACAACCGTCACAAGCTACGAGTGCTCGTTTCCTGCACCCGTTAGGTGAACACGCTGAGGGAATTACCAACACTCATTTTGAGGCAAACATTGTTAGTTGTCGCCTAGCTATAGTTATTAAAGGCCTCAAATACTTATATTATGTACTTACAGCGCAGGTAAGTGTAGTCGATGCCACTCCTACATCCTTCGCGACTGTAAGGAGGATCTATTAAAAAACTCAAGTAGAATAAGTACGTACATTACATCTTTGATCTGACCTTTGTTATTTTTTTTCTTAATTGAAAAAGAGGATTAACGTCATTATTGTGTACTTCAATTCGTGTGTAGGTTTGTAGAAGGCAAAATAAAAAATGTAACCTAATTTATTTACGTATTTAGAGTAAGAGGCAGTGATCATGAGGCGTCACCATGACAACGGGACGTAGACGTGTAGGCGGGCGTCACAACGACCCCATTTAGTTAAATTGAAGTGTTATGTTGATTTTTGTCGTATATTTCTGCCGTCGTTGTCCGTTTTAAGTTATTCTTAGACAGAATAATGCTTTTTATATTATGATTTGGAATGCCTTAATGACACCACTAAAAAAAACAAACGTAGAGATCTATAATTAAATGTACCTACCTACGGGGTGAAACTGCGAATAATGATGCGTAAAGTACAAAATACTTTGCACAATTGTACATTTTATTAATGTAAGTTTGTTTTTCAGATATTGGTGGTCGTCCAACTGAAGATGCAAGAAAATCTTGTTCTCCAGAGACCAGCACACAATCAGGCAAGCTTATCTTTTCGTACCTATACCTACCTCGAGTTATCTATAATTATAATTATTTTTGTGGCGTGTTTACATACACATGTCATTGGACAGTTATTTTAAAAACCAGGCATAGGAAAAAACTATTGGCAGGCAAACACAAACAAAAAAAAAAACACCGTGTAACTACCTAAACGATAGCAGAAAATAATCTCTACATAATATAAATGTCATTTGACGCATTATATCTCCACTAGAAACTGAAACAATTACTGCAAGAAAAATAATATACATAAATACAAGCGGTGGCATGCCAAAATGCGCAAGTAGCAATATTTATAGCTGCAACGTCTGCCAAACGCATACCTCCCTTCTAACCAGTTAGCCATCAGTGACAACTCAGGGCCTGCCTGTTCTCGCACGTCGCAGATGTTGCGTTTATATGAAAAACAATTAGCTACCAATATGATGTAGGTGTGAAATTGAGTATAGTAATGCATAGCGTTTTTACTTATTTGAAGTAAACATAAAACAATTCAACGTGGCTGTTAGATGAATACAAGAATTTCCAATACTCGCTCATTATCTTCCATTTCTGGAGACATTATCAAAGATCCCTTACAATGAGGAGTTTTCTAAAAAAATCAACATGTCAAAGATAGTGGGTAACGAAAGAGATGCAACTACTTCATTCTATGATTGTTCGTCTTCGGACTCTCTCGTATGTTCGTTTTTTTAAAGAAAATTCTTAATACACAATTATAATATAGTAAGGTATGCCTCTTCCTTCTCTCCATCTACTGCGACTCCGAGCAGTCCACGAGTCTTCATCCGGACAGCGCCATCTTTCGGAGACAAGCACATTGTCGTTCGTTGGGATCCAGATTGTCATTTGTCACCATATTTGTCCTACGAGAGCAACTTGACCAGCCCAATCTTATTTTAGCTGAGTCGCATTCAGAAATATATCCACAATTTGGGTTTTCAAACTATAGGCGAATATGTACTGTAGGTCAATATTATGGACTCTGAAAATACTGCGCTCCATATTTCGCTGCCATTAACCCATTAGCACCCATTGTACTTAAATAGGGACACGTTATTTTAAACTATATTACTTGGTAATAAAAGTCGGAATCAATTAAAAAGTAAGTATTCATATGGGTTAAGGCGATGTGGTGGCGAACTCTGTATGTAAGAATGAAAAAATGCACATATTCGCAATCTTGCGTGTTAGCTACAGGAACAAAATTCTTGTCTCGAAATAATTTATGGACCAAAAACTTCCAGACATTGCCAATTCCTCTTAAAGTTCCTATCTTGTTCGGTTGAAAAGAGACTATTTGTCCCAAGTAGTTTATTGTTGCACATATGTACTCATATGCTGTATTCTTCCCATTCACCCCCATTGTATACCCAATGCGTTGCTTTTTTGTGATATCCAGTCTTTTCTCTACGTCGTACAAGCTACAATTATGAAGTGTTAATTATTAAGGCCTTTTTTGCGCAAGTAATAATTCAACTCGATAAGATAACTACAACGTTAACACATTCCAAAGTTATTGTAAGTTTTTTTAACAATTCACGTTAGATAATATGCAGATAGTTTATCATTTAGACGTCGAGTATTCGTTGATTATCTTTGACACAATCATTGGAATTGTTGTGAAAACGTAAGATGTTTTTTTTATAGAATTAAACCAAAGGAACGATAATATGGCAGATAATAATCGTAGTAGGTTTATTCACCGATTCATATTTTATTACATCGCAAAAACTACTACTTACTGCAAACTCACAGGAACGCGGAAGCAACATCAGTACCATCAGCAGCGATTGCTGACATTCATATTGACAGTATGTTCTTTGAATACGTAGGTTGTCTTTACTTGCATACGCATTTGCAGATAAAATGTAATGACCCTTTGGATTTGAATATAGAAACACACGACGTATGATGTAGATACCTACAATTTAAATATGTTTGTGAAGTACAATCTTAGTAAATATTGTGCATGGAATGCACTTCGGAAACAGGAATCTCACTCGAAATTGGCTCCCCTCCAAGCGCGGCGGCATCTTGCTCTGCCGCCGCCGCCGGGCTCGAGATGACGCTGACGATCCCGGGTTATTTTCGATTATTACACTTTTAACTTGGCCAAATATTTTGGCAGAAATTTGCGCGTCTCTAAAAACAATCTCAACAATCGATATATTGCGTATTTGCCTATCTTATTTATAAACGAAAACAACAGTCTATGGACATGTTTGTGGTTTAGCAACTGCATGCAATAATCGCTAGCGTCATCGTCGACGGAGGAGGCGCTCTAATGAATAGGTATTTATTTATTCAAGTGTGCAGCCACTGTCAGCTGAGTCACTGACGCAGCGTTCTCTGCGTGTTTTTATAACATTTCAATTCGGGGCTCCGGGGCTATGTTATGTGAATATAGTCTCCATAATAATGATGTCATTTGTAACTAATACCTAAAAAAGTATAATATAAATAAATTGTACCATTTAGGCACATGTATTAAACATAATATGTTAGCTATTACTGGTTTTGCTCTTTATCAGTTCTGTCTTTATTAGTTCTTCAATCATCTATCTACGTGTCCGTAAACAATAAATCCTACGTAAAATTATATTCTTCAACAAGTCTTTTGAACAAGTGCAGTATTACAATAAGATATCCTGTATGATCCTTTTTAGACCTAACCTATTAAAAGTTATCGTTCGTGTAGATTTCCATCGTCATATTTGCTGGATTTCTAATATTCCATGAGGCAGTGGTTCCGGTTCTCGGCAGAAATACTTTTTTTTTTCTTTCGTTTTGGTAGTTGACGCGTGCTGGTGGCTCCGAGACGGGTTTCCCGCCCACGCGACTCAGTGGCGCCTGCCTCGGAACTCACTCGTTAGTTAATGCTGGCTTCATCGACGTCTGTATTCAACAAGTCAGCCCGTTTTCTTTGTCCCATACAGTGACGACGGATTTACATCGGTCATTTCAATTACCTGAAACGTCTTATCGCGTTACTCTCTGCTACCGATAGTCGCAATTATGAAAATCTCCTTACCTATTGCGCTGTTGTGTGTGTAAAACAATAATGTTGGTCGTGCACGACGTGTTTCAGTCACGTTTTATATCTCCATAAAATATTGCTTGGAGCCGAATTTGTTATAAAATTGTAAATGCTATAGACACTTTATACTAATAGGTACACGCCCATGACCTCTTACAATACAGTTTTGACAACATTCTAAATACAATTTATCTGGTGGACGTTATCTACCCAGTGGTCATCTATAACTTGATTCTACACACAGTGCAAAAAATTGTCAGTAGGCTATATCGCGCGAAAAATGTAGGTATTGGTATAATAACATGATTTCATCGAAATTCGCTTTAGTGATTCAAGGTCGTCATGACGTAGCGTGCAGGCCGAGCGGCCGCGAGGGCGCGCAACAAGTGGCGACAGCGGCGGCGGCGGGTGTTCCGCAACCTCACTCACACACCCATCTACTCTTTAACGAACTACCATTAATGCAGCGAAAACGTTGGAAGGGTTGACAATAAAATATTATAGTGTGTGTATCAGCCGCTTCCTGACGGTTCTCGGGCGCTATCACGTCGGCCGGGCGTCGCAGTTTATCAGCGCTCGTGCGTCATCACCTCGCTGTCGGCTGATAAGCGTCTTGAATTATCATTGCAAATTATATATGTTCATATCGAAGAAGCGCGATTTTGGACAGGCTGGGGGTTTCTCTCTCACTCGTTGGCCCTCGATATGTGGAATGATGGCCTTAGACGTTCCGGTTACTTCGGCTACGCTCGTGTGTATGTTTCCACATCGGCGTTCATGTGTGGGTGCTATGTTGCCTGCTGATAAATAGGTGTTTTGGACCGATACACACTTCACGGGATAAGTCTCATTTAAGCTCTTCGCGAGAGGAGCTTAATTTCCAAAATTGTCCCATAAATAGTTTCAATGTAATTTCGTGATATTGTTATTTCTTAAAGAGAACGTTTAAATTATGAGCACATGAACGTTGACGACGAGTCGGCAATGTGCGAAGCCAATACCCGTTCTAGTCGAGCGCTACCGTTACGAAATCACTGCTGCATGAAAATTACTTTATCTACCTACCTACTACGACGCCTTTGCACTAAGCGTAAGCACTACCTACCTAATGATTACCTAGCGATGGATAACAAAAATTAGGCAACGAATTTCCTAACGTCGCCGCTACAGTGGAAATTATTCTAGTTTTTATTGTAATTTGTAGTATTTGCAGACATCGGAACCTGGGCCGAATAATTTCTGAATAAGCAAGTCTCATAGATAATCAGCATTCTAAATGCCTAGAATAGCATATAAAACCCAAAAAGCTGTCGCGTTAAAATAAAAGTCTAACTCCATATGAATACAAAACATTCAGCAGGTATAAATAGATTACGTAGAACGAGCGATCCGGTTGTGGCGAAGGAGGGAGATAGATAAAGTGCGACATGAATCACTAGTCGGTGCGAGCGAGCGTAGGGGCGGCGGAGGGCGGGCGGGGCGCGGGGGCGGCGCGCGGCGCAACGAACGGCAACACTCGGACAGTCAGCCGCGCGCTACCACGGGGCCACGGGCCGTCGCGTGCTCACACCCACTACACGCTGTCAAAATTTACACACAAAAATACGCTTGTTGACATCGATAACCGTTCGCAAAAAAGAAAGTCAAATCGAGTTCCGGGCCGCGAGTGAGATGCGTGTATGAGTGCAGGTGTGTGTGTGTTTGACTACGATCAGCGCACTTGCTAGTGATGATGATTCACTGGCGCGCGAGTGAAATGCAACCTATCGGATTTGTTGACAATACACATGGATACAACAAATGATGCTTATGGCTAATTTATAATGGTGAACGCAGTCATTACCTAATAGCCCTGGTGAGTTTCTCTACCTATTAGTTTATGAAATCTTGTACATGAAGCGAATAATATGAATACAACCTACGTAATGTATTTTACAGAAAAGTATTGTAACGTATTTAAAGATATGGCGTATTTTCTTTCATTTTACAGACAGGTACATTCTTTCAGATAGGTCGAAGTGGTAGCCATTCATGTTAAATCTGTAATGAAAAGTTAACTTCCTGATAACGTATGTTTATCACTACCCACGATTACGTGGTTCATTAGCAAATGCTTTCGGATATCGGAACCGTGCATAGGACGAATGCTTGCTCCAATCCTATTCGATAATAAGTTTAGACATTATATACGTACCTAATTATTATAATAATATGTACTGTAGTAGTACCTGCTTCGCTTCGTGAATTTCGACCATACATTTAAAAGCTGTAGTAGTTAATTACCTATAGAAATAAATATAACTGTGTGGGTTTAAATATGCCACATTTCTTTTCTCTACGACACTACCTGTTAAAATTAATATAAATATGTACATATTACGACTTTTATTCCTAAAGCGGGTTAGGCAGAGCTAAAATAAGCTTAAAATTCTGTCAGAATGGTAATAGTAAAATTACTCCATGTTTTGATGATTATATTATACGTACTATGGATACGTTTTTACATTTTATATTTCACTAAGTACGTCCAAAATGTTTGGAATTCGATTTCGATGAAGCTTCTATTCAATACTGCCCGCGTATACTTGCCACCACAACACTATCGGTTACTATATGAAGAAGATATCGTATCATAAAGAAGTTTCCGTAAGTAGAGTAAATTAGTGAGCAGTAAGCGATGTGAGTAAGCAGAATAGCGTGTCTATGTTGTGGGACCGAGAGTTTAGTTTGTTGTGGAGCGCGTGGAGGGAGAGGCGGGCGACGGCGGTGCCGCTGGCGTGGCGCCAGGCCGGCGGGCGGCGGCGGCGGCGGCCGGCGGGATTCCTTTGTCTCATTACAACACCACACCACCACTCTGCCTGCAAGCCCGTTTATTTGCCTCCAACTATTAGAACGAGTCATACCGAAGCAAATAACAATGTGGTTTATAGGAATTACCATGTCAGTAGCTAGAATTGCGATCACTTTACATCAAAGGAAGGAAATAAATAAAATGACGTATAAGATATTGATATCGTAGTGTTCAAATGTTCGCAACTAAATGATAGGAGCAGGTCGCCTGTCTCGGGTTCTTGGAAAATGTATCGCCTTCTCGGAACAGTGTCCGTCGCGACTGGCGACGACGAGCGAGGTCGCCTCTCGCACTACTACATGCAGAACGCATTGTCTAGCGAAATAGCGACACCTACACCTGCTGCATTTACAACGCTCATTTGCTTAAACCACGTCAGAGTCAACTATCAATGTCTTATATTTTTTTGCAAATGAACAAAAACGATGAAGTTCGTTTGTTTACACAGGTGATTCCGGGTTAACAGTTTTTTGTTTTGTCTGTCTGCCAGAAAATTTTATTGGATGTTATCGAATATATTTTGTACAGGTGTAATAAGTTGACTTCGAAAATTGTTGCTTATTAATTTTGAGTCATCGTTGGTTAAAAGAGCGGGGCAGAAGCCGTGGCGGCCACGCCGACGCTGCGGACGGGGATATCCTCGATCTAACGCAAGCTTGTATTACTACGTCACGGTGATGTCACACCAATAGAAATAGCTTGGCACATGCGCGTTGCGTCAACCCGTTCACTATTCGCAACCTCCGAGTGTTTCTATTAGCAACAGTTAACTTTTATGAGACTTATCTTACAATGATTTAGACGTTTAGTATGTTCTGTACTTAGACGTCTCTTGTCTAATCCTAGTTTTCTTTTGTTTACAGATAATAAAGGCGCGAACAAGATGCCGCTTACACAGGAAAAACACTTGGATAGTAATTTTAGTAACAACAATGACCACAACTACCGCCATAAAAAGTTCAAAAAAATGGCATCAGCGATGTCCATCCCAGAAACATCGCAGAGTAACGAGATGAAAGATGTGGAGAGTCATGTAGCTAAGAGTGACACCGATACGTCTATATCAAACGGTAGCATCGCAGCATCTCATCCAGAAATCGAGAAAATCAAAGAGAACAAAAATCATGTATCGCTAGATATAGATAAAAATGTACAAACTACTTTTAAAGATAACGGAATTAGATTAAGCGATATAAATAATACCTCTGGTATAACCAGTTCTTCAGAAGAATTTTTAAATAAGACTGACAATCTCGATAGCGATTTTATAAGAGACGTTCAAAACGGCACGGGCGGTCGCTACGTGTGTCCATACTGCAAGTTACAGTGCGCCAAGCCGTCCGTTCTGCAGAAACATATCAGAGCGCATACAAACGAGCGGCCGTACCCGTGTGGGCCGTGCGGCTTCGCCTTCAAGACCAAGTCCAATCTGTACAAGCACCGGCGCTCGCGGTCGCACGCCATGCGGCTGCAAGGCCTGGACGCCGCGCCCGACGACCTGTCCGACGACAGCGACGGCTCCGAGCTGGACGCGCCCGACGCGCCCGAAGCCGCGCTCGCTGCCGCTAACGACCGGCGACTCTACAAGCCCAAGTTTCGCGCAGCGTCCTTTCGCGACGGTGAAGATAAACTCAAAATCTTCACGCCCAATGCAGACTTTCTAAACGAACATATCTCTAAAATTATATCAGACAATGAAGCCATTATAGACGTTATTGATACTCCTTTACAAAAGAAATACAGTAAAATTAAACAAATAGCCGAAAGTAAACAACTGCAACAAAATGAGAATATAGAAATAAAATCGGATTCGTCCTCGCCTTTGAATTTAACAAAAAATGTTAAGGAAGAATTTTCGTTCAGAAAACGCGCACACTCTGAAACTTTCACTCAGGTGGATTTCCAAAAGCATCCCCTTAATCCCGAAGGCTCTATTATAAAAGATCTTTTACTGAAGACGAAAGCGAATGGTTTAACGCAAGTAGTGAACGAAGCTGACGTTGTGGGAGCGCTGTACGTGTGCCCACTTTGCCAAATTCCTTACAGAAGTGCAGACAACTTAGAAATACATCGAATGTATTATTGCAAAGGTAACCCATCCAGCCAAAAAGAGGCTAAAATATCACGCCATGATGTATATTCAAGAAGTAATTCAATAAACGTGAGATTACCTGAAGTGCAACCAAACAATGCCTATAAACCTGCACTATCACCGAGAACTAATAAACCAGAAAACCTCGTCATTGTAAAACCCGAATGCACTGAAGTCGCAGCTCCATTACCATCACCTGGTCCTCTGCTGGGACGCACTAGGCTTGTTGACACTAGAGAGACAGAACTACCACGAAGACCAGATATTTTCAAAACGAAACCCATTGTTAGTCCTAAGAGAAGGACGGACAATCCTGGCGCATATAGCCCCCGTTTACCCGAGAATATATCACCACGTCCTATCGATGCATATACTCACTCAAAAATACGGTGCCTTGACCCACTTGGGACACCTCTACGAACTTTGGAAGACATTCAACAGGCGCAAATGAAGCAAAGCGCGACATCACTCCAAATGTTCGGTGGGGAAGTAAAAATCGTAGATCATTCTGGTACCATGACAACGTTGCGCATTGAACCAAGTAAAAACCAGTTGTCACCAATTGTCATTCATCAGGAACTATCACCATCAGACATGAGTAATGTTTCAGAAGCCAGTATTGTCGTTGGTTCTGGATTGTATTCAGGAGGCATAGTTCAAACGCCAAAAGACATGGGAACTCCTAAACCTCAAACGCCAAGAATAACAATATCGACAGCACCCAGTGTCAACAAGCCGGCGCACGATATGTCACACTTCCAATTTCCACCATTAAGTGCAATTACAGCCTACAACCCTCTTACTTTACCGCCTTTAAGCCCTTCAGCATTACCCAACGGAGCCACGTCCATAATGCATGGTGGGAAAATGATCCCACACGTGCCCGGTATACCTGGCCCTAACACTCCAAACATTTACGTTGACACGCAGAACATACACGGTGTGAAAGTTAAGAAAAATGAAATAAAGAGCATTTCATCAGATCCCATAAAGGATACAAAGCACAGAAGCGCAGTTACTATCAGCCCACAACCTACTATTGTTAACAGCCCGGAATACGAAAGTATCCGTAGCACATGGAGCCCACATTCTAGGATCGCAAAGAAAGATGTAGGTAGGATTATAACAACTCCAATTGTTCTCCCTGAAAAGAAAGGAACCAATGTGAACATTCCGCTACTCAAAATAAAGACTGTTGATGAGATAACTACTATGGCTACTAAAACTGTTATGTCTTATTCAACGAAAACAAGCTTTAGGTTAGATAATACGCCAGTAAAGCGATCAGCCGATGGCATTCCCAAATTGCCTCTTGTGAAGGATACTTACAACTCTTCTACAACAAACAAATCAGTTGATAAGGTTTTGCCTTTAACTAAATCGGCCGATAGCAAAACAACTTCGGAACAGGATATACGTAATTTTAATTTTGAGAATTTGATAACGAAAGCAGAGATATACAATAACCAGATTATCAGTTCATCGGAATTAAAGAAGCATAATAATGTACAATCACCCGGCAGCGGTAGTTCATCATCGGAACGATCAGAAACTTCTTATTTCCAGAAAAAAGAGAATGCAAAATCAGGTTCAGATGATCGAAAACCAAAATTCCTAAGGCCCTCAACTTTACCTCTGAAACCTGGCACATTTACCCCTAAAAGACATCATGGAATAACACCAAATGCAAACACTATGCCATTGGTGTCTCCAGAAACACCACGCCCAGCAAAAGCCTACGGGCAACTGTATCTGAATGGAAACGCCTACACCTACCTTGGACTGAAATGTTCTACAAAAGTTTTTTACTGTACTATAAATCGGCCGCAACCGACATACGTCCCAAACCAACACTTCTTATCAATGTACAGTAATTGGCAGGTTAGTTACACCTTTCATCGTTATCAGATACCGTGGTAAAGAAAACATATTATTTATTATGTGTATTGTATTAACGTTATTCTGTGTATTGTTTACAGCTTTTGTCGGAGCTCACGGATCCGCTAGGTTTACCAGCATCTACAGCGATGTCGCTTTATGATTCAAGGCACCGTCCACAAAATGTCACTATCGCAAGGAGCAAACACGAATCTATCCTGACGCATTCGTCTCAATCGAACAGGGGTGGCAAAGATCAGGTTCGTGTTTCAGTATAATTTTATCCGTTATAACACAATTATAACCCAATATTTCTCAAGTCATTATTATTCCTTTATTTCGGATTTGAGTGCCTCTGTCGGTCCCGTGTTGTGATTTAAACTTAAATTAAACTTTACTGTTCTTTACTTCACGTCTTCTGCAATCTTTGCGCATAATCAGTTAAAAGTTATGACTACTACGTATATAATATATAAACAATCCGTAATTTCAGATACTATCTGCAGCAGAAGCTAGGAAAGCTGAAGAGAAGAAGTTGGCGGAGGGTGGAGCAATTCCCAAGAAAGAATTGGCAGGGGGATTTGAGAGTAATGAAGAATACACATATATTAGAGGGCGAGGGAGGGGGCGTTATGTGTGTTCTGAATGCGGAATTCGCTGCAAGAAGCCCTCTATGCTGAAGAAACACATCCGTACACACACTGACGTCCGACCCTACACCTGCATCCATTGCGCTTTCAGGTATGTTAATGAATGGGAAGAGGGGGATTTGGGAAGTTGTTTAACAATACCTTGCGACCTAGTCTCATACCTACTGAATACCGATAAAATCCACCAGAATCGGGTAAGCCATTTCAGAGAAGTTTCTACTTTATTTGTTTCTTTTTTGGGAACCAATCGTGTCTTTCAGAGCCTTTGTACGGTCGGCCAAGAAAATGGTCTATCAGTTTCTATGACACTTCCTGTGTGTTCCTTGTGACAAGTGAACAATAAACCTTAATGTCTAATGACATTCATATCATTCAACCTTACCGTGGTAGAGCAGATTCTTGGCCCACTGTACACTATGCAACCTTCTTAAGGACGCATCGTGAGACACTCGGACACATACCGTAACTATATATAACCAGTAAATAATAACAATAGAGGGGTTCTTTGCGCCCCATTCACATCCACAGTATATTTTTTATGGTGAGGAAATCCGTTATGAATACGTACTTTACTGCAGACAATCGCAATCAATTTATCCCCCCATTTGCGGTTAAAAGTCTCGAGTGTATTTATTTTATTTTATATTTTGATTACAGTTTCAAAACGAAGGGTAACTTGACGAAGCATATGAAGAGCAAGGCCCACTATAAGAAGTGTTGTGAGCTGGGCATCAACCCGGCAGAGGGCGCGGAGGGCGGCGACGCGACAGAAGGCGGGGAGGGCGGCGACTCGGCCGAAGGCGGCGACGCGGCCGAGGGCGCGCCCGGCTCGCCCGACAGCGACGACGATTCCGACAGCGACGGCGACGAGGGCAACGAGGGCGAAACGGAGTCAAGTGGTCAGTACGACATCAATTTACATTCTTAAAGCCTGATTTTAGATTTACTGTAATGTTTTAATTCATGACTGACAAACTTTACTGCGCACACTGACGTACTTAGCAAATCTAGTACCTGCCAGGCATAGCATCGTTAGAACTTTTGTCAGCGGTTTCATTAGTCAAATGTTACTTTAGTCAATCAATGAATAAATTGTGTTGCAGATACGGAAGTAGGCAAATCCCGACTGCCAGAACACGAGGCGGCGCACTGCCTGCTGTCTCTGGGCGCGGGCTCCAGCACGCCGGGGCTGCTGAGCTCGGCGCGGCCCTCCACCTACCCGTACGCCGCCCCGCCCGAGCCGGCGGGGGGCGCGGGGGCGGGCGCGGAGGCGGGGGCGGGGGAGGCGCGCGACGCCGAGGCGCGGCCCGACGCCGAGCCCATGGACCTGAGCACGGGCTGCGAGCGCGCGGCCGACATCCCGACGCCGGGCGAGCCGCACGTGCTGGCGTCGCTGGCGTCCAACACGGCCAAGCTGCCGGCGCCGCCGCCCGCCTGGCCGCCGGGCGAGCCCATGCTGCACGCCTACCTGACGGAGCGCGCGCTGCTGGACACGCGCATCAAGCAGAGCCAGCTGGCCGCGCACTGCGCCGCCGCCGCCGCCGCTGCGCCCTCCTCTACCGCTACCGACGACAGGCAGAAACCTATCTATACGCAAGCTAAAAACGTCCATGCCAATCCTAACGTTAAAACGGTGCTCATATCTTCTTCCACTCGAATAGCTCCGGACGCTCCCAAATTTACAAAGACGGTTGAAATCATACCTGAGCCTAAAGAAGAAATACCCACCGTGTCGAGCACTCCTTCCAATAATATGAAATCTAGCGCTTCCGTAGACTTAAAGAAAACGCGGAATCCGACGCATAGCATAACCGAAAATGTAAAACTAGTCGTATCGGAATATTTGAAAATAGCGAAAGTCCACAACGCTATCGAGAGTCCTATTAATCAATTAGAAAAAACGGAGATAAATAAAAATATTCAAGCTGTTGACGGTGATAAGGAAGAAACTAAAGTATCAGATACGGATTCCATGAATATGTCGTCAATGGAACACGAACCTATAGCACGTAACGTAGTAATTGGAGCGGGTGGTGTCGCTTTTAAAGTGTCGAAAGGCAAGGACTTTGAATCCATGTCCCCTTACTCGCCTGGACGGTTGATGGAAGATGGAAGAAGAGTATGTGATTTTTGTAATAAGACATTTACCAAACCTTCGCAATTACGATTGCATCTGAACATTCATTATATAGAACGACCGTATAGGTGTAGTGCTTGTGCTGTAAGTTTTCGCACTAAGGGTCATTTGCAAAAACATGAACGCTCTGGTTCCCATCACAACAAAGTTTCTATGACCTCAACTTTCGGAGCGGCGACGTCCCAAAATCCTCGGCCGTTCCGATGCTCTGACTGTAACGTAGCATTCCGTATCCATGGTCACTTAGCTAAACACCTGAGGAGCAAAATCCACGTAATGAGACTCGAATGCTTGTTGAAGCTGCCGTTCGGTACATTTACCGAAATAGAAAGAGCGGGCGTAAGTTTGACTGACATAGATACTACTGACTGCGAGAGCTCGCTAGCCAGCCTGCAGCTGTTAGCTCGGAAGCTGCACGAGAAGGACCCCACGAAGCTGGAGTTCCGCGAGCCGCCGCCGCCGCCGCCCCTGGCGCCCTCCTCCGACGACGAGGACGCGCTACACGTCGACACCTGTGACAGTGACAGAGACGTCGACGTTAGAACTAATGAACACAGTGACATTCAAGAGACTCGAGTTATTTTTAGTGCCACGGATAATTAGTGCCAAAATTATAAGTAAGTAGAATATTATTGAATGTGCAATTTTGTTTCTGTTATTTAATTAGGGATTGTTTATTATATTGGGCGAATGCCCGCAACTGTGTGAAAACAAAATGATGCGCTTTACTATTGATTATTGGATCTTGTACATAACTCAAAAAGTTACAATTGGAAAATTGATTTTGTTGATTTTTATCTATGTAAGGCTTGTACAATGTATGTATTAATTCTTCAAATCGAATGAAGTACCTAGGTAAAATTAGGTTTTTGAGCCAACTTATATGTATATTGTGTATATTATACTGGTTAATGAGAAAATATGTGAGACAGTTAGCAGAGTGGTCCATGTTTAAGGCAGACCAAATCACTATCAATTTATATCAGTCAGACATATTTGATGTTATCAAGATGTTATCTTGGTATTTGGTGTACCTAACAACTTTTGTATATATTTTTATATACATATAATATATACCTACTGCAAAATATTTACATAATCTTCCATAAATCTATATCTTAAAATGTAATTGGCATATCAACTTCCATAGACGAGAAATTAGATTTGTAATATAAATTGTGACAACCCCTTGAAGTCTTCCATATCAAAAATAGTTCATGTGCTAGCTATTTTGTCTTATTAAGGTTACTAGTGAATGATTGGGTAAATATTTGGTGAGAGTGTGCAATGAACGCATTGTGTTTTCAGAATGTTTTTCTATAGTATGTACTTAGGCATATAACTTATACATTTACTTGTAATACCTTAAAATTTTCCCAACGATATTTTGCTACTGGTAGTAGAATATACACTATCATATTTAAATCATGTATAGATATTATTGCTGTTTATGAATATCATTATGTAAATAATTTTGCTCATACACATTTAGTGATGCAGTAAAAAAAGTTGTTTCATGATGCATTTCCTGTACTACTATACACTTTGTAGAGGATATTTATAAAAGTAAAATTGGTTACATAATAGGTACTTAATCTATAACAATATTATTTTTCAATTTCATGTTTTTCTTTTTCATGTAAACAATAATAAGAGCACTTTGCCTAGTTCCAATTATTATAGAATTGGATTTTATGCAAGACAAATTTAAAGATGTAACAACTGATATTTAAAGTGGCACTGATCAACATGCTATATGTAGTTAGTGGCATGCTTTTGGAACTATTACAGTAAGCCATCAAATAAAGTCAATGCTTCGACTCGTGATAAAAACAATATATTACGGGAATCGCAGCCATAAGCATGCCACTAACTAGAGCATGCAGATCAGTACCCTTATAGATGCTTAGACTGTATGTGGCACTTAGTTGTTTGTGTGTGTGTACTACATCTTGTCAAAAAAATGTAACAAGTGTTACTTCAGAAATTCATGTTTTTTTTGCCAAGCTATCGTGTATGTGACAGTGTGAGTCCTGTCTGTATAGAACGACACGACACATGCTCTTACATAGCGCGTACGATATGACTAGTGAAGAAAACGTGAAGTTCAATGCAGTGAGCGCTGTGTCCACTTGATCCCTATGAACTAAGTGAGGAATTCTCTCACATGAACTTCCAATCGTAATATTTTGGATCAAACGAAACTAGCGCCATTCTATAGGTACCTACAACTTGCAACAGGTGTACATTATTGCCATTGCGTTTCATGATATAACCAGGAACAATATGATAGAAATATTAGGATACACCTTCTTCGTCTTAACCATAAACATGTCTATTTTTACTATCTCATGAATTGAGTACATTTTTCTTTTTTGTTTAAGTTGGCTTTTGCCAAAAATAGGTTTTTTGTTTGTAATAACAATGATTATAAATGTTTTTGGGTAAACTTACATACCTACATAATGTGTGCCAATTCCTAAGGGTAGGTTACTTTTATATTATGAAGTGTAACCTCACTGCATATTATGTATGACCCACTGATTTTTGTTACTGTATTCATATTTAAGAATGTAATGTTTATTTGTTAGATACTTATTAAAAAAAACAAATTCTTATCAAATATTTGCCCATTTATTGTTAATTATACATTTTATGAATGGATATTTTATAAGATAATTAAACCAACTGTAAATCAACTTGTGCTTGATTTTTTTCTTCACCGGGCATCAAACACCACCACTGTAACTCTGGTTAAGGAAAATATTATTTAAAAGTTAGTATAGCCGCCTGCCTGCCGAAAACAGATCACAGTGGCGTGCAATTGGAGAGGCCTATGTCCAGCAGTGGACAGGTATGGGCTGATGATGATGATGATGATAGCTGCCTAAGATTGAATGATTCCTGAAACCCACTAACAGACGAGAGCCCCTCACAGTGATTTCTATGATCATTTGGGAGGAAATTTCGTGATTGCAGTGGTGTTGTGGTTTAACTCACAGAGTGCTGTTGCCCATCCTCTGGAATTCCCTCAGTCACCCCTTACAGTAAATAAGAGTCTTCCATGCTGAGAAAATACAATAACTCTGTACCCTGCCTATGTGTGTGCATTGTATCCAGTCAGTTGTATGGACTTCCAATGACTTACTGTTATACCATAGTGTGTACATTATCATGTTATTGACTGGCCCGTTGGTGTAGTTGTCAGCATGTCTGCCTCTATACCGTAAGGTCGTGGGTTTGAAACCCACCACTGACAGGTATTTAAAAATTATGAGGCTGTATGAAGGAGCTGAGAGCGCGAGGGCTGAGCTGGTCTGATGCCAGAGTAATTGCAGAGGACCGGATAGTGTGGAACCATCTTGTAAAGTCCCATTGTACCACTAGGGTACCATAGCACTTAGGTAAGTGTAGTCAAGGATGGCATGGCTTTTATAGTATCTAATACCAGCATGAGTCTTGCTGAATAGAATGCTTGATGAATTGTAATTTTCATTGTCCGATGTGTGAGTTTTTGAATTAAAATTAAAAAAGAGCGTCTGTGGTTCAGTTGGCCGGATACTTGACTTGTAACCGGGAAGTCCCGGGTTTGAGTCCAGCAACTGGATGTGTACCAATGGGACTCTTTTTCAAAGCCTATGTACGCAATGCAACGCTCGTACGGTGAAGGACAACATCGTGATGAAACCCGCACACCGCAAGGTGTGTGAACCCTATACGGCGATGGGCTCACCCCCTGTCACGTTGGGTTAAATACGCTTGGTGAACCGTGGGTACTTGCTTTAGCAAGTGCCTCTGCCTACCCCTCTTTGGGATTAAAGGCGTGAAGTGTATTTATTTTATTTTTAAGTAGAATTAAACGACTGTGAGAACACAACATTTAAATTTAAAAAGGATACATCTTTTCGTCCTCTTCTTGTACATGATTCTGTAACCACATTCTCTGCAACGAATTGGGTCCCGAGGTTTAATTTCGTTGTCTCTATGACATTCTGAAAACAAAATTTCTTTTAACTATTGTTTGTAAAAAATAAATCCAGGAAAATGCACTTTGTTTAGCTATTTATACGTACCTCCACAAACGTACACCATTGGTATTTTTGTAACAGACTGCTCTTTGGCACCGGAATCAGCCATGGTATTTTTAAAAAACGAAGGTAAATTAATGACGTTAAGATTTTTACAAAGGACTGGTACTTTTTAATCAGTAGGTATTACATCAATTAAGTGAAAAAATAAATTGAATCTCAATAATAATATAACCTCAACAAATTCTTAATCAACAAGCAACTGACACCGACTACAAACAAAGAAGTGAAGTGACAGACAACAAGACACGACAAACCACATTTTTTTTCCTTACCGTTGACGCTGCAAAAGTCTGTTACTCAAATATCCATCCATCGAAGATTACCATTCCTTCGTACATTTTTTAGGTGTGTTGATTCCTTCACACTGATGTAAATTGTTCAGAAGTTCATTGTGATTTTATTCATATTGTATATGGCTATATTTATACATGAAACATTCAATTCTTTTACACGATCTCAACGTAGATGGCTTGAAAGATTTAAGATGTAAGTCGAACCTGATAAGGATGTATTAAAAAAAAAGCGTTTTGTTTGTGTAATGTGTTCTTTCTTCTACTTGTGACCAAGACTTTTGGTATTTTATTGTAATTTTTCAGTAAAAATCATATAAAAATACAGAAAGCTGTGAACCCGATGTGCCCCGAACTCTGAACTGAAGAAAAACCTTAACTATGTCGCTGAGGAAGGGGACAATGAAATTTCTCGAAAATTTCGATCCCGAAACTTCTGCCAGGGAACGACGAAAATTAAACCGTAAAAATTATTTTACCAAGTAAGTTGCTTAATTATTAAGGTTCCCCTGCTGAAACTTTAAAAAAATATTAAAGTGAATATTCCTTATTTATTTTTACCTTTCATTATTTATTTATTATTTACCTATAGTAGGTTTTTAATAATAATTATGGCTTTGAAACTGACAGTTTCAATCCTAGCTACTAGCACTACCAAGAAGTCCAACTGGTGATCAGAATGTGGGTCGCTACTCACTAGTAGGAAAAACAACCATGTCTATCATGGTAGTATTACTGACCATTGACCAGAAATTCAGGTATGTGAGGGGTATAATGATTGGGCCCCGTTTATTAAACAGTTAGTTTAGTAAAGCTATAGAGTTGACTTTGTTACTAACATTTTCCACTATCTTTAGAAAAACTATGTTAATAACAAAGTTGATTCTTTAACTTTACTAAACTCTGTCACTGAAACTGTTCAATAAAATAAGCCCTCTACCTAAAATAATACCTCTCACATAACTGAATTTCTGGGAGATCACCATAGATGTACCAGAAAAAAAAACATGGTTGTTTTCCCTAGTGAACCCCTCTGTTCAATAAGATAAAATACTTTTTATTTCAGTCGTAAGAAGAAGTCTGTATATAATGAAAAAGGGCTCATTGCAGAAACTGGAAAAGATTTATGTGACTGTTTGGATCCTGCTTGTCCTGGTTGCCACTTTCCATGTCCCAAGTGTCGGTCAACTATGTGTGGACTTGAATGCAGGTATGGATTTTTTAAACCATAACATGCTGAGTGCATAAAAATTACCTTTATCCTATTAATAAAAATACCTATGTTGCTTTCAGAGTTAAGAGAAAATGGTATGTGGAAAAAATTGAGATTGAAGGCAATGACACAGTTATCAAAAGTGATATGAAAATAAAATGAAAATGATGAAATGTATCTGGTACACACCTACTTGACTGAAATTACTAAATTTCTGTAGACAGCAAGCTCTGTAATACTTACTGAATGATTATATTTGGAAATATTGTGTAGCAATAAAAGAAATAGCTTTATTCTTAAGTTTAAGTTAAGTGACTTAATACAGTTAATAAAATAAGTACTTTATGATCAAGCATCTTATTGCCTACTGTAGACTAATAACAACACACTCCTACACAACTTAAAAACCTATTATTATTTATTTCTAGTAACATTTCTTAGGCACGGAAACATTCCATTCTTTTACAAATAAATAATATGACTTATTATATAATAGGGTTTATTAATAGGCTAATGTCAAAATACTTATCTAAATCTTACTATGTAAGATTGGTCACTTACTTATTGACACTCATTAAAACACGTTTTAGTTAGTAGAACAATATTTAATTAAGAATAGTCAGGCTATAATAGCAGTGGTACAAAATACATGATTTATAAAATGGCAAATGTATTATAAACTATAGCCCCCTTACCAAATGCGTTGTAACTTATACCCAAGTTATTACATGCTTCCATATTTGACATACAACTGAAAGTTGAGCTTGGCATTATGTCGGAATGGATAAACCGCGTTTATCGGTAAAACTGTAGCTGTTTAATGTCAAATGGCAAGTTCCGGGCCTTATCCTTCGATGTGGGTAAATAAGACTAAGAATAATATTACTGCTGGCTGGCGAGAAGTTGAAAAAAGTACTGCACTTCTGCGACGCCATCTTCGGGCAGGTCAGTGCAATGTACCGCGTTGTGCACCATGTTCTTGCCGTAACGAGCTCGAATGGTCTCCGGATAAAGCTGACGACACACTTCCTGCAGATACATTACCGTCGAGGACTAATGAGGCAGTAACACTTCCCAGTATTTTAGAAAACCGGGAGTGTAATGCTTTAGCATCCTTGACTGGTTTGTTAATTGTACCTTGTCTATCATTTAAATAAATATAAGTAAATATTTTTACAACAGGCTAATTGCCTTCATACACATAGTGGCGTGCACACCATATAGGCAAAAAGACACTGCCCATCCTTAGTATTTTGGCTACCCGACCTAATAATAGAGTTGTTGCTAGATCTTCTTTTTTTGTACTCACGACATAGGCTAACGAAGGTCCTGTGTTTTGTAGTAGATAAGTATCTATACATCCTTGGGGATTACTGCCTACCTTGTCGTAAAAGCCAGTGCACGCCACTGCTTCATACCAAGTAGCTAAAGTACTTGTGTTATGGAATTCAGACAACGAAATATACCTACTTAAATATTGATTTCTTTTAAATACATACACATATAAATAAAACACCTAGACACATGTAACAACTTAAAAGCTCATCACCTAAGTAGGTACCTGTCAGCTGTGAGAATCGAAGCCACGACCCTACGGAGAGAGATAGAGGCAGACATGGTGACACCAACGGGCCTGTCCTTTAAGAAATTTAATTTGATTCTGTATACCAATTTTTTGCTTTTTATCCCTTTACATACACACTACATTAGGTAGGTACTTTAGTATATACTTACAGGATCCCGCGGTCCACATAACTTTCTAAACTCGCACACGACGTTTAGGCTGGGATCGAAGCATTTGATCTCTAAGGCGACACATCGTCCTTCCGCTAAGTGAAGTGCCATGGCCTGAAATAATTTTATTTAAATTAAATGCCTTCTTTCGACTTCGATCTTTCATTAGGACTAGAACATTGCCGAAGGTAAACTGTAATGTTATTTATGAAATTCTGTGCAAAAATCATGGCGGTAGTTACTTAAGTGCTATCAGTTACTGCAGAAAATACAGCCGTCTAAATAGTTATGCCTTAATTCCGCAAAAAGTATACAACGCAATAATAATAATATAGTAGTTAGCATTTCCTACCTCATACTCTGGCAGAACCCCTTTGTACACTTCGAAAAACTCTTCGGCGTAGGCCACTTTTACAGAGAACATAGCCATTCCTGAGACGTAAAATTTATTTCCTGCACCGATAAGTTCAATGATATTTCCCAAATTGCCGTCCAGAAGAGCATGAGGTTTTATAAGGCAACAGGTGCAGTTCTCTAGAGTTGCTCGACAACGTACTCGTGGTTTCCCGTTGGATTGATGTCCGAAGAATAAATCTAAAATCTGAAACCATAATTCAACAAGATTGACCATTTTAAGCAGAGTGTAGCTACTCTAAGAACCTTAAAGCAGGTAAGAACCTATATCCGTTTTCTAAATAAAGGTTTTGGAAGAGACAGACCACACAAAAACACCACCAAAAACCACAGATGGTTTTTCACCGGCGACACATCTAGTTCTCTAGGCTCTTAAAGCTCTTGCACTTGTAACTAGCTTGTAAATATTTAGTACTTGTAACTACCTATGTTGTATGGTCATGAATTGATGTAGGTATTCGTTTCCATTATCTAACTGTGGCCCCAAGGCTAAGATGATTTGTGTTTACTTACGTGTTTTACCTCGCCAGGTGAGTTGCATCCGTGTGCAACGTTCCGAAGTTTATTCTGACCATAGAGACTTCGTAGAGTGCCGGGTTCCGCTTCTGCAGGGTCGGTAGCGCCGAGACAGGCGCGCCACTCCTTCACAGCGTCAGCCCTAACCAACTCTAGACCCACCACGTCACCAGTTGTCACGTAGTCTATTATTATTCTATAAAGAAGTGTAAGGAAAATGGTTGATAGGTCCTTAGCATCCCACCTACCTAATCTACATAATACACACAGCCCAACCAATTAAGAAAATCCGCAAAAAGTACGTAAATAGATGTAATGGAAAATAAAAGGACGTCCTTGTCGCTAGCTATCAAACATTTTAGTTTATTCAACAAACGTAAGTACCTACTTCATGGGACCCTAGATGTCTAATAGCCCCGGGTACATTCCTATCTTTTCCGATTGAGATTTAGTCAGGGGAAGGTGGGTGGTACTATTGCGGAATTATTGTTAAGTGGCTCTGTAGCCTAGGTCATAATATACTAAGAATTATCCCTAAGGTTCACAGTTTCACACTGCGCTGCGCTACCGATATTAGATGAAATAAATCTTCAGGGAAATTAGATATGAAGGTGGGTATCTAGGTAAAACTTACGGCATTAGACTGTTACCCTCAATGCTTTTGTATAATACTGAAGCAAAATCTTTATCTATTCTTCCAAGTTTCATTTGAACGATACGAAAACCTTTCTTCACCATATAAGTTATGACTTTTCCGTAATCCGATGGAGGCATTGGCTTTATAAGTGCGAATGTGCTGAAAATTTATTGAAGTTAGTTAGGTGGCGATTGTCTCTTCCTAACACTCTGGAAGATGGAGCCAGTATTATAGTATACAATACCTAGGTACATACATACTGGATACGTATAATTCATTATTACATAAGTAAATAGGTAAGGTATGTATGTATCTATCCCTATTTTATGCCCGGGAGTACTAGGGCCGATCACATAACGCACCTACCTTTCAACATTCCGAAACAGTGTTCGCTTAGTCAACGGTGGACAATCTACGATAAGAAGAAGCTTTGAAAAAACATTGACGATGTTTCCGATTTGCAACATTTCCAGTTTCAAAGTTGGAAGGCCACTGCGCCGGAGAAGTACCGTGTTTCTTCCTGTGTCCATTACTTGAACAGAATTATCAAAAGGGAAGAAATTAAGGACCAACTCTCTGATAGTATCCGCTTCCTCATCATACATTTCGCAATTAAATGTAAATTTATCGAAATAATCGTAAACCTGCAATATTACAGAATTTTAACTAGGTACCTATATAGTCGTAATAAAAAATCAATAAACAAACCCACTACATATTTTTTTTTAGTTCAACATCGTAACATACAATTGTAATTATTTACCATAGTGGTAATTTTCAAAGAGCGGTATTGTAATAGATAAATATATATTTTTCTACTGTGCAGGTTTTCAAAACAACCTATAATATTACAGTCAAACAATCCAAATCACAAACTATAAATAATATGAAGCGAAAATTAATTTTGAAAATATCTCATGCCGCGCAATACTGGCATCATTGACTGATCCCGTTTCGAGTTTCTGACGCCTCTTTCTGGATTGACATTTAATTGTCAGATTTGGTCGCTGATGGTTTCAAAAACGTTTCAAAGTTTGTTTTGATTTTAGTTTTTGTGTTTATTGAACAAACAAAGCGGTATGATACGAGCGTGAAATAAAATCACACACAATCCAACTCCAACATCAAGTTAATAATGGTCAGTACTTTTATTTTAATTTCTGTAACATTTCGAAATATTTGTATCATCAATCCAGTTACCTAGATATTTGCTAAATTTTCTAGGAAGGGGCTTACAATGAAAAATATACCTTCATTGGTGAATGGTATGATAGTCAAGCAAGTTTGTTGCGACGATTTAATATATTTTATTATCCCTCGGACAATTCAATGGAAATGTATGATATCAAGAACAGAAAAAAGTTTGTTAGAAGAGTAAAAATAAAAGGGATAAAACTAGAATATTTTTATATTGGATGTACTCTGAACATTCTTGGACGCCTTGTCAAGATAGTTGACTTTGGTTGCGAAGATACAAGAAATAAATTGCAGCAAGATTTGCAAGTGTAAGTGATTATCAACCTATTTTATTTACTTAAACATGTACAATGCTCATCTCGGCAAAGTAACATAATATGTGTTTAACTCAAACACATATATCAGACAATGATCAGACCTTAAGGGTCTGTTGTTCTCTCAGTTTGTTTCAGAAGACTACTACTAAGATTTTCCATGTGATTTTAACCTTTGTTGTTGTGAGCATATTGTCTGGAAGTCCTGTCGCAGAATAACTCTGATTTATAATATGACAGATAATCTGGAGTAGAACTAATATTGTCCACATATTGCTCTTTTTGATCCATTCATTTTTACACAGGTAGTGATTATTTTGTGCATTTAAAATTATGTTTTTTCTTAATTTAATCTTTAATTTCAGTACTTTTGTGATGATCAAGCCATTACCAACCAAGATTGTAGGCAAAGTTGTATCTCATTTGTATAATCATGGTTTGAGAGTAACAAAAATGAAAAAGGCAAGATTGACTACAGACGATGTTAATTATATTTATAGACACCAGTTGACTGATCAGACGTACCCGTAAGTATGTTACATCATGCCCAATTTTCATTAGAAATCTTTAGAAGTATCAGTGTTTCTCTACTGTGTGATACATGTATTACCTTCCTCTTGAATCACTATTACAAAAAATACCTCAAAATTACTGCATAGTTTTGAGGAATTAAGCATACATAGGGACAGACATTGTTTTGTAGTGATGGTACACATACTTTATGAAAGTGCGTAGTGTTTAAAACCAAGTAATATTAAAGTATGGACATAATTTATTTAACACAGACAAACATGTATAGAGGATATTAGAGTTTGTATGAAAAAGTGCAATTGTTGCTCCTAATAATATAGCTTTTGGTATGTACACTTATGAATGAATGAATAAATCAACTCTTCATTGTACACTGTACATTACAAATGTAAAACATTATAATGGAAAAATTGCAAAAGGTGACCTTATCAGTCAGCGATTTTTACCAGGTAACTTTACTAACAAAATGATTCTTCACCAGGAATAATAATGACTTCAAGATGTTTTTTTTTACTATGTTTATAGGTTTCTACTCGAACATTTGAATGGAAACATGGTCTATGGTTTGGAGCTGGTGGGAAAAAATGCAGTTGAATTGTGTCTAAAAATAATTGGAGACAGTGATCCCTCTAAAGCAGAGCCAGGCACCATAAGAGGCTTGTATGGTACTGATCCTGTTAGAAACTGTATACACGCTGCAACAAACTCAAAAATTGCAATTGAGGTAAATGATTTAATATATACCTTAAACTTTTTCTAGTCTACCCACAATAGAAGGTTTTAGTACCCATTGATACAGAACAAAATATTATGTATTATAACTTGAGGTAATATTCACCATCATCATCAGCCACATGCTCCACTTCTGGAGGAGAGCCTCCCCAAATGATTTCCAGGATCATTTAGGGGGGAAATGCTAATAATCGCCACGTTTGGCAGGCGGGTTGGCAATCGCAGTCATGTTGTGGTTTAACTCGCAGAGAGCGCCGCTGCCCGTTCTTCGAAGAGTTCCCTTATGACCCTGGTTGCCTCTTATGACCCCATGATGGGAGATGTTGGGCCGGGATGGTGACACATGTATTCTATTCGTCATTACCACACGGCTAGAGAAGTCCTGATGAACTCCAAATTAAAATTATTAATATTAATTAAATATCACCACACCTTTTAATGCTAAGCTATGGTGCAATTATGGTTGTTATGTACGCGCATTTTGACAGCGTTGTGACCGCGCAGAGTTGTTTTTCTCTCACTCGTAGGGACGAGGGATGATAGAGATACAGATATGCGCTCCAACGATAAATGACACACCGAGTATGGTAGTAGGCGCTCTTTTTAAGTGACTTCAAAAAAGCAGTCTTCCCGAGACGACCGTACTTATATGCTTTTTTTATGTTTGTTCGCGGATAACTCCGTCATTTAGGAACCTATTTTTGTGATTTTTTGTTGGAAAGAAGATATTTCGAAGGCTGTTCCACTATACGGGCATCAGTGTATGATGATGGCAAACCCGATTAATCGAGGGAAAACTTTAAAAAGTCGGGTCTTTTTTCTTTAACATTATCGTTTCGGGTTATTAACACTGTTGAAATTTACAACAGTAAACTTTTGGCTTAAAGGGTATTTTCATATAACCATGTTTTTATGCGTATCAGCCCCCCTAGCAAAGCGCTCCAAGAAAGACATGACAAGATATGTCTTTGCTTGCCACCTGGTATGCCAGGCACTGTGATTGGTTGAAACAAGGTAAGTCGCACGATGTGTGACATAGCAGCCAATCACAGCGCGTATTTGTTCTGTGTCGTGTCTTTCTTGACGCCCTTGCTAGGGCTGCTGTGTGGACTGTAACTCGGGTTGTCCTAGTTTGGGGCCTAGACAACCTGTCAGTCTGACAGGGTGTGAAATGTCCCGGTGTATCATATTATGTACATGTACACAGAAACAACACATTCCAACAGAACACAGCCTACTTCTTCCCATCGGCGTCGGCGATGCCTCGCTCCACGCGTCTGTCGCTCACAGCAACGTTGTCAAACTGCACACTGTGCATCGTGAAGCCTTCGGCGGTGCGCGACGGTCTGCTCGGCCAGGCCCTGGAGGCTATCGACGACGGCGGCTTCGATGTCACCGCATTGAACATGACCTTGGTAGAGAACATCAACGCGGAAGAGTTCTATGAGGTCTATAAAGGAATAGTGCCAGAATATAAGGTGGGTAAATTTTATGTGTTATAATAATATTATTATTGTATTTATTTAACTCTTAATGTACATTGTAACTTTAATAACATATTTTAAGGAAACGACTTTGAAACATGTTTAAAATAACTTTTTAAATTACGTTAGTTAAGGTACCTTGTGATTCAATGCTCAACCAGTTACAAGTTTTGATGTTTCCTTATTTCTCCACAGTAGGATTTCTGTGCACACAGAGTTATATGTATGGATTAGATGTCTGTCATATTTGACTTCATACGACGACGATGCGAATTTAAACAGTAACCTTAACCAACTACAATTCACTAGAATATTTTTTTCAAAAGACCGAGTAACTATTTGAAGGTAGAAACAGACAACAAAAGGAATGAAGAGGAACTTTGGTACAAATTAGTTTTTCTCACAGGGAATGGTGGAAGAACTATCGAGCGGGCCCTGCGTTGCGATGGAGATTGTGTCCAAAGACCCCAGTTTAAACTCTGCCGTGGAGTTTAGGAAACTTGTCGGCCCCTCAGATCCAGTAAGTAACTTTATTTGTATATATCATGTTTATTGAGTAACTAGCAGCGCGCCCCGGCTTCTGCAATTAAATGTTTCTCTACAAATTATGCATGTTATATTAATCTTTCTAGAATCATTCTCTCTATTAAAAGACACCGCTTCAAAATCCATTGCGTAGTTTTAAAGGAATAAGCATACAGCGGCGAGAGGCGACTTTGTTATGTAATAATGCCAGTCCATAGTGCACAGATAATCATAATCATCAGCCACATGACGTCCACTGGACGAGAGCCTTCCCCAATCATTTTAATCGCCACGGGTGGCAGGCGGGTTGGCGATCGCAGCGGTGAATTGAACAATGTCCCTAAATGGTCATCACCACATGTCTGAAACAAAGTTGCTTCCCGCTGTAGGAAGATACTCTTCCGTTTTCATAAACGACTTGTACTGTAACTAATTGTATAAATTCTACTAAACACTTGTCCGTCCAAGTACAAAATCAGCAGACACGTCCCATACCATTGCATCGAGGAGTGAGACAAGGGGATGTTATTTCCCCGAAATTGTTCACAAATGCAATGGAGGATATGTTCAAGACGCTGCATTGGAAAAGACGTGGCATCAACATCAATGGCGAGCACATCTCTCACTTGCGATTTGCAGACGACATCGTCATCATGGCAGAAACGCGGCAGGACCTTCAACTGATGCTGAATGACCTAGCTGATTCTTCTCTACGGATCGGCCTACGGATGAACTTGGATAAAACCAAAGTCATGTTCAATGAACATGTTCTACCGGAACCGATTTCAGTACACGGCACCGTTCTCGAAGTTGTTCAAAAATATGTATACCTTGGGCAGACATTGCAGTTGGGTAGAAACAACTTGGAGGACGAGGTAAACAGAAGAATTCAGCTTGGTTGGGCAGCATTTGGGAAGTTACGTCGAGTATTAACATCAGCGATCCCACAGTGCCTGAAGACAAAAGTCTTCAAGCAGTGTGTCCTACCTGTAATGACATACGGAGCTGAGACGTGGACACTGACGGCACGGCTGGTCCACAAGCTCAAAGTCGCACAGCGTGCTATGGAAAGCATAGCCCTCGGCGTTTCTCTGAAGGATCGAATCAGAAATGAAGTGATCCGACAGAGAACCAAAGTCATCGACATAGCTCATCGTTTTAGCAAGCTGAAGTGGCAATGGGCCGGCCATATCTGCCGTAGAACCGATGACCGTTGGGGAAAACGAGTTCTCGAGTGGAGACCGCGTCTCGGCAAACGGAGTGTGGGACGCCCTCAGGCAAGGTGGACTGATGATATACGCAAGACGGCTGGCAGAAGCTGGATGCGAGAAGCCGAAAACAGAACACAGTGGCGTGCAATTGGAGAGGCCTATGTCCAGCAGTGGACAGGTATGGGCTGATGATGATGATGAAACACTTATTTGAGCCTTTACCTGATTATTGTCTAGTGATTTCCTAAATAAACTCCCGATTGGATTAGAACTCAATTATGCTTATAGGTTTATACTGCGTATAAAAGGAACCTGAGCAAAGCTCATCAAAATTAATAACTTATACTATGTAGGAAATAAAAATAATTGGCGATGAAATTTTGAAGAGTAATACACTTTTATGTCGTTTCTCGGCATTGTCGCCATAGTAAAATATGTTCATATTGACAAGACCCAACACGTTTCTAAAACCATTCCTCGGGGTATAAGTAACTGTACTAACAAAATAAATTGTTTCAGGAAATTGCCCGTCTGCTGCGACCGCATACACTACGAGCGAAGCTCGGCCAGACCAAGGTGAAGAATGCAGTTCACTGCAGCGACCTGCCCGAGGACGGCCTTCTAGAGGTCGAGTACTTCTTCAAGATCCTGGACATGTGACCTGGTTCTCAGCTCCACTAATAAGGAAGAAAACTCATGAATTATATCATTTTTTTTAAATGTATCGCATTATTTTCAGTAGTAATTAAAAATTACACTCGACTGGAACTTAGAATATTAATCCATCAAAAACTACTGAATTATTGCTGAAATATAATGTCAATGTATTAATTCGTGTGATAAAACCAAAGTGTCAAGGCTTATAAGCTGTGAAAAATGGTAATATGGCGCTAGTTTCGCTTGGCCCGAAATATCACGGTCGGTTAATTGGTTGACACCACAAGTTCGATTGCCTCAGTTTTATTGGTTCTTATGGGCCAAGCGTACACAGCGCCATCTGCTATTAGCTTTGTTTTTCTTCCCTATTACACTCTAGTGTTATTGTATTACTACTATTAACACTATAGTGACTTTTGCAGTCATTGCTGGCACTGTGTTTTCAAAGCTTGCCAAAATGTAGCAACAAGCAATGGTCAATATAAGTCTGCGTTGAGGAAACAATTGCATTTAATATACTTAGACTTCTGTTTCATGTGGTGTGAATCTCAATTTTTTTTTCATTCACAAAATCCTCGTGAGTTGCACGCACGTACATAATACATAAACTGGTACATTCTGTGATTTTATACATACTCTATTATTTTAATATTAACTATTTATTTTTTGAAAATAAAAAGTGTATGCAGTGGTAATATTGTATTAAATTTATTTTGGGCGCAAGTCGATGGACTTGGGTAATGGGGTCTTGTGAGTAGAGGCCGCCCCAAAGGAGATAGATGGACCAGATACTATGATGATGTGCTGGCTGAAGGTGGCGAGAAAAGTACTCGAAACGGCCAGTATGTTTAAAAGGATGCGGACATCACAAGGAAGACTGGGACAGGGCTAGTTTTGAGACCGAAGCGGAGATCTTAATTTGAAAAAATCGGTAAATGGATCTAAGTTGTTTCAATAGCATGTAAGGAGTTTCTAATTTGACTTGCCACTTTTCCTTTTAAATCTATTTGAATTAGGATCTTCATAAATTCTATAAAAACAAAAATATTTTACTTATGTAAGCTATTTTGGCCTTACTTACATCTTTAGTTCTCATCTTTATTGTTTTTTTTTTCATATAACAAACGGCAGAATGAGTTAGCACGATAGTTTAGATGATGACTAAAGATAAGCTATGTTGTGTACTATAAAGTCTAATAGAAATAAAATATATAGACATAGGTAAATATCTTGACAATTAAATTATCCGCGGGACAGAGATAGGATATAGATATCAATATATTCGAGGATGCTGCTAGTTTTGTTTTAATTGTACCAGACTTTTGTAAACTGCTGGTTCAATTCAACTAATTAATGTTTGCTCTTATGTGAAACAGCTTTCAAACTATGAAAATGTTGATAACCCAGGCAATAAATAAGGAATCGTTACGGAAGTGTAACGATTCTATATAACTCTAACAAACCTCTCAGACACTCTACATCTATATATTAAATTCTCAATGTTTCCCTCTACAACCTATTGATAAAAACGAACACGATAACGGTATCGTCCTGGCAACTTTCAAACGTTTGTCTCGAATAATACCTAATGTAAAAGGTACCAATAGTAAGCTGCGAACTCGTAACCAGTATATTTTCGAATAGAAACTGCAAGCTTGAGCCAAGTCTAAGTTTAGTTGTGCAGAGAGGCATATGGGGTCGTCGTTCGGAGGCATGGAAAAGCGCTCCCATACCCTTTCACTGGTTGCTAAAATACGGCGGTGGCGGTGGCAGCGGCGTCGGCGGCGGTAGCTCGTGCGCGCCGCGCGGCAGTGCGCACACGCATGTGATCCACCGCGGCCGCGACTCGCAGCCGCAGACCATACAACTCCGCGCCGCGCACGGACTTTACTACCGAAAATATGTTTATGTAGCGATTCGATATCCTTTCCAAACCGTGACTCTCACTATTCTAAAATCCTTCACTTAGAACACTCATTGCAAACTTGTGTTGGTTTTTTGCGCAGAATTTTTTTTAGCTGTGTTGGTGAGTATACCGTTTTTTAAATTAATATTTTTTTAAAATCGTCGAGCTTGATTTATCTTGTAGCTTCGAAATTTCCAACATATCTCGTTTTTCGTACACTTATGACATCATCCAACATCAATATTTAGGTATTATTATAATTCGGGACTGAGCCGCACGAAGTAACTGTTAGTGTGACTGTGGCAGCCAGAATATGATTTCCATACATAGACAGAAGTTTCAAATACCGACATCTTCCCGCGCATACCTACAGATAAAATCTTATCAATGAGTTTTTCATCAAAGTAGACACTGTTAACTATTCTATCATAATTATTACCTGAGTAAACCGTTGTGAAGTGCGGGTCGGCTATCATCAAATTGGTCGCATATCTAACACAAGGTCGTGCGAACCTCATCGTTGCATATCCTACGAATATACTAGTTATGTTGGTATCCTGTTAAGTTATCAATAGGCAGGCTCGAGAGAGCGCTGTCGGCACGCAACCCAGCACCCACTTGCTGTAAACAATCTTGTAAGATGTATACTTGCAGTAACTACATTGTTCAATTTTTTCAATTCTTTTTTAGGTAATTTATCTGAGATGATATTAATATACTTACTCGTCACTGTAACTATGTTATGAACTTATGATAGTCATCTAAATTTACTAACAATATAAATAGGAATGCATTTGTTTGATTTGTTTGGCTCCGAAACTACTTAACCGATTTGAAAGATTTATTTATTTTACTGGAAGGAAGCTATAGCTAAGCGTATACCCCGGTGACAGGCAATATTACATTTTCAAAACAGCGGTACTTACTAAAAGTACAACAATTACGTAATTGTACACAATGTGCAAAAAAGAAAAAAATAGAAAATATATTTCAACAGAGATACGTCCGTTCGAGAGTTAGAGGCACGATTTTTTCAGACTTGGTTGACAAATATTATCATAACTTTGTCAAATTAGCACGTACAAACATAATTTGTAGCCTACAAACTTCCTGGATGACTGGACTACTTATGATATGGAAAAATCTATTTTAAAATCCGATTGGTAGTCCCTGAGATTAGCACGTTCAAATAAACAAAGTTCAGCAGAAACATATATTCGAGGTAAATAGTCGTATTAGCTGACCTCGTAAACGTTGTTTTGCCAATTTAAATTATAACAGTATTTCTTTGCTATTTTAAGCATCTATTGTACATATTAACCTTCTTTTAAAATCAATTTATCTACTAAAGAAAATCGCATCAAATACCGTTGCGTAGTTTTAAATATCGAATCATACATAGGGATAGACAGCGGGAGGTAACCTTATATGTATACCTACTACGTATTGATTAAGCACGTAGGTAATTGACTACTTATCCCAATAATGCTTAGGCAAAGCTAACTATCCCAATATTATAAATACGAAAGTTTGTGATAGCTAGGTACAGTCCGCCAAGCATATTAAGGTTAAAAGTCATATTAATGTCTTTGGACCATAAGACTGTTTTTGTACTTTACACAATATAATTACTCCACAATAATGATGTTCAGTGACAAAGGGAGTGTCATCCTTTGAAATGTAAAACCTTAAATGTTTGTTAAATTATTTTTCACAACAATAAATCTGGAGTACCTAATGGCTCAAGGACGGTAACTGTCGACATGTCTATTATGTTATGAATGGTGAATCTTTTGTCACTGTACTGCGTGTAAAAGGACCTCGAGCTATGATCTTATAAAATGAACATAGTGATTATGATGAGAAATGAAAAAAGGTGTCATTTTGCCTATCACCATATAAGCAAAAAGACACTGCCTACCTTAGTATTGTAGCTTCCTGACATAATAATAGGGTTATTGCTACACCTTGTTTTGTTGTACTCACGACAGACGCTAACGAAGGTCCTGTGTTTTATGGGTGGGTAGATAAGTTACCTATATTTCGTAAAGACAAGTTACCTATACATAGGTGTCAATCCTTGGGGACCACTGCCTACCTTGTCGTAAAAACCAGTGCACGCCACTGGTATGTATGTATTACAAATGCGATAGTTAATGATATTTGAAATGTGAATGTGCATGTTTGTTACTATTCACGTTAAAATTACTGAATGGTTTTTGAAGAAACATCGCGGGGAGTTAGATTACACGGGAACGGAATAATAGCTGGTAAATATCTCTCGAATTACGTATTTATAATCACAATTAGTAGGTTCCAGTATTCATCATTTATTCAGAATCTGCTATTAGGTACCTATAATAAAACTTCAATTGTTCATTTCCCGTATTAATCTGGACTGTAAAAAATAATAGTAAGTAGGTACCTACTAGATCTATATATACTTATGTACACATACAACTAAGACGAACAGAGTAATGTAAAGGATATTCATCACGTCCATGGACTTCAGTCATTAGTAGGTACGATCAGATCGTTACTTACAGACTCAGACCAAAAACAACTAGACTTGCAATCCGAAACTAATGTTTAGAGTAAAACTACACAACGAAATGATAAACATGCATGACTGAAATCCCGCAACACAGGGAAACCTATAGTGTATATGTGTACGGTATCAGTGTCCTTACATTTATTGTAACATTGTTTTCTAATAAATACTGTATCATTTTTCATTTTTCACTTTTTTTTCATTTTTCACTTTTTTTTCATTTTTCAAACGTTTCGTAGAGGTATTGCTTTATATAGCGACGTTTGTCGACCAATACAGTTTGATTTATTGTCTTCGAGAAATATTGCATCGTCAGTAAAAGCAGGCATCTTATTATTTTGTACCTTTTATTTTTACGCCGGTTGCAAACGGCTCCAAACGGGCGCCAATCAAACTGTGTTAAAAGAAATCAAACTTTCATAATGTTCAATATCCGACCGATATTGATAACATTCCTTGATTATTCTAATGAATTTATCTTAATGAAAGGGATATAATTGAATAGGTACCTACTTCTTTTAAAAAGTTCCTACTAGTGAATGTGAAGATATCTTTTTGACAAAGTTCTATTAATACACATAACACAAATAGCATAATACTAGGCGCTTTAAATAGAGTAATTAAACTAAACAGTGTGGAGGTAGAGTAATTCAATTATTAATTAATTGCGTAGACGTAACAGAGTTCATGGATTTATCGGCGTTTTTATCAGTCTTGGATATCTCACGTTTAAATCTTCAATGCATTATTGCATAATTCACAGTCATGGCATTGTTTGTGATCATCATAAATAAGATAATAATTATGCAGTTGAGCATAGAAGCTCTGGAGTACTTCGAATCTGCATTGTTGAAAGATAAATAGGAAATCTGCATATCTATCAAAGATTAGATTGATTGTACTACAGCTTCCAATAAACGAACAAATCAATGTAACTCTTCCTCCAGTCTTACCATTCTGCTGAAGAGGTATTACTTTTTTAGTATTTGACCCTATGTCCTCCTCCTCGGAGAAAGCTGTTTGAGCCGGAGACTTGCTCAAGATTCGCTCATATTTTAATTTGACGTCTACTTATGGAAATATAGTGTGGTTAGGTCTGCTCATAGGGACACCTAAAATATTGATTTTGCGATAAGTAGGTATGTACACTAAAAGTAAGTATAATGATACTTAATGCTCTCTAATTTGTTTTGTCCTTATTTAAAAAAGGAAGTCGTGATTCTACAATTAAAATCCTTAATACCTAGAAAATAAGTAAGTATCATGTGACCCAAAACTTCCCGACTTTTTTTGTACTAATGAAGGCTGGTTTATCATTACATAAAGATGAATGTGATTAAAACCTTCTCTTTTTCATTTTTATTGAGAATTTCTATAGAGCTAAGCGACAACTAAGTAAGAGTCTCTACGATCTGACAAAAATGTGATCTATTAGTTTTAATAACACTTCCAGTGTTACTAAAACGTCTTAATAAGGTAAAGTTGTTGTATATAAAATACCACATATACAAGATTTACAGAGAAGACATACATATGACAAGTAGAAACTGAATTATATTGTCTAATTATGTGTATTAGAGTTTCAATCTTAGGGTCGTAGATCAGTTTTTTGGCCGGCAGTATCTGCCAACTGAATGGCAGGTTAAAAAAATAAGGTAGAGTTGTTATATTGTGCCAAGTTGAGTCTGAACTTTTGTCTAATTATAAAGAAATGTCTATACGCATATTATGAGTTTCTACCTACCAAGCACCACTATATAACCAACCGGTGGTAGGTATACGAGTGTTACAGCACTCCTTATTAAACGGTGGGCTAGAAAAGTGATCAAAACTGACAGTTTTGGTAACACTTCCAGTGGTGTAAATAAAACATCATTAAGCTAGAGTTGTTATAATGTGACAAGTAAAAAATTAACCTTGATGTCTAAGGACATTCATACGAGTTTCAAGCTTATTCTTGGCTGACTGTACAGGCGCTTGTATATTGGCCATTTCAATTTCTCAAACAATTTCTCCTCATACTATTGCGATAAGGCAAATTGCTATGCTTTATAAACAAGGGTAGGTATAGGCTGGCGAACATAGTTTAGTTAATTAAATTGTATTGTATGTTTTACAACCTTTACCTACCTGTCGGTGTGTAGGTATTTAGGCAACTAAAGTGGGTAGTAGCCATAACGTGCTAGCTATACAGTGTGGTAGGGTTCGCATACATCTTTGCGTGTAGGTATATCCTAGTTTGGGCTAACTGCAGTAAGTAGAGGCTCTGAAAACGAGACCTATTAGTTGATTGGTAGGTACTGAGGATTCTGTTACTTATGTAGGTACATAAAACTACGCGTATGAAATACCAAAGCATTCTTTATTTATTTTATTTTTTAATTAAAAATAAAAGTTAACAAGCGTTTGACCACCGTCCTGCCTGATGTCAAGCAGCGATGCGGTCTACGATGGAGCACACTTGTTCATTAGGTACCTACTCACCCGTGACTTGACTATGAAAGTAGACGCAAACCGTTTGGTCCGCGTAAATGGAATATTCTATAGCCTTCTCTAGTATCTAGGTATATGCGATCTGTTGTTTTGGTCTAGCGAGTGTTGTTTTAGTGCATGGAGACAACTCTATTGTGTATGTCCATTGTTCCGACTTCTCACTCCCAAGTCGTCATTTACTAGCTGTTGGACAATTGTAACTGCTTACACATGTGTTGTTTTGATACTGAAAGAGAAATAAGCAAATAAAACGTTTATAGAATGCCTTTTATATTTTTTCTTCAGTTAGGTACAAATAGTTTGTAATGTTAACTACCTACCTGTTGTCTTCTCAATGGTTCATGAGCTCATTATTTTAAATTGATTTATGAGTCTTATGCGTACCTATTCATTTATATTATGTAGGTAGGTATAATATATCATAGGCAAGTTAAATAGGTAAATATAATACCTACATACTTACCTAATTATTTTCATTGCCAACACGTTCGCTGACTATATTAAATTAATTGACTAAATTATTTAGATTTGATTTTGTTATTTTTCCATATAGGTATTTTACGCAAGTAGGTACTATTAGTACTATAGTAACTCCCCTTAAGCTTAGACCGCTACTCAAGTATCGTTTGTCTCACCCTAATCGTGTTTGTGTAAAAGAGATAAACTATGCGGCACCTCTTTAGGGGCCTATAAAGTTATAAGTTGACTAGCTGTACCGCGTGGTGTTACTCACGATACTCTATTCGATTCTATTGAAATTCAGGGATAAAATATAGTATATTTTACTCAAGGATAAAAATGGTGAAGAATTATCGAAATTCGTCCCGTAGTTTTCGAGTTTATTCGCAAACATTTATAATATTAGTACAGATTATAGAGATTATAAAGGCAACACAGACTTTTTTTATGCGTCGAGCGCTCCATATCCTGGAGATGGTCCGCAAGGGCAAAGAAATTTGGGCCACCCTTGGATGTAGTAGCTCAGGTTGTTCCGGGGGCCCCGGTAATAACGTACCCAATGGTCACCGTGGGTTTTTAGTGGGTGCGAGTCCCTCATAACCTCGCCGTTGTCCCGGCTAGGATGTAACTAACCCACGATAAAAAGAGATCTGATGAAACTGTTTATTCCGTATTTCACATACAAATGACAAGTTGAGCCTGGTATATTTTCGATATCGATAAACCGTCACTGTTACATTCAAAACCAAGACCGAACTAAAACATTTTCAAACTTGTTACATTAGGTTATTCTTGTTATGGTAGGTGGAATATACATTTAGCAGAATCTCCCCAGTGCATCGTCTTGCCAATAACGCAAACTATACAGACAATTAAAGGTAAATGTACCTGTTGATTAATAAAAGTATGTAAATATTTGCCGCAGATGTGTTTGTATGATGCTTACACCTATACGTATAATAATAGGTCGCAATAGGTAACTCGTCACACTAGAGCTTGTTTTCACAGGTGTGTGAACTGTAGATCCAACTAGAACATTTATTTACGAATTCATTGAGCAATTTACCTAATTCGCCTTCATTTTTTTTCAGGTAACTTGAAAGCTTAATTTCTATGCGCTTCGGATCAGTGAAATCATCACTTATGAGGGAGGCCGGGTGAGAGTTCGCGTCACTCCTCAGAGAGACTGATATTGTCTCGAACTACAACAGAAGAGTTTTAGAATACGGTCCAAGATGCAGTTCTCATTCTTCAAGAGGATCGCCGACGATCTCAAGATCAAGAAGCTCATTCCGATAAAGATTCTCTTCTTCGTGAATCTGTCAAGTAAGTTTTTATTATTTTCAAGCAAAATTTTTTTTGCCGTAGGAATATTTTTACCCCCTTTGATTTGAAGAGCTAGGTGTATTATTAAAACTTCCCTGAATTTCCACGATTAATTTAAGACCAAAGTTAGCCAAATCCGTCCAGCGGTCTCGAGTTTTAGCGAGACTAACGAACAACAATTCATTTTTATATAATAGATTAGTAATAATATATAATTGATTGAGCTCCAAGGTCTTAATATGAATACTGATTTACCCATCTAACCAGATATACAATAAGGCGGGCTCATCCCCTATCATGTCAGGTATCACCTATACTCTTGGTAATCCGTGGGCATTTGCTTAGCAAGCTCTCTGCCTAACCCGCTTTAGGATTATGAGGCGCGAAAAGTAGTAATTTACTTTAAAAACATTAATTTATACATACAATATGCCTTCTAGCTTAGCTTTTAGTCGTGGAAGTCAACCTTAGCTTATAATATATGCTACTTTATTCAAACACTCGTGAAACTTTTCTGCGAACAAAACTTGTTTATTACGTTTTAATATTCGTAGATACCGTTTATCTGCGGTGTCAGCATGACTTGCTAATTAAAGATGCGCAATTGACATTGAAATTTAACTTTAATTGTCACAAAGAAATGTTAGTTACTTAATTTGTTCACGACTTTTCTTTTGCCAAACTTTATAATTAAGTTTTGTGTTTAATATTTGCACTTTGTATAATGGCGCGATTTATTCAAAGACAAGATTCAACGTAATTTGAGTTTATAATACTCGATCAAAGCCCCATTTAGACGGTAAAATTTTCTTGTCTCTAATTATTGTTCTATAACTTTCTTAGAAGAAAATGTCCCTTAAAAACAAATAAATACTGTTTTTCTTATGAAAAAAAAAAAAATTGTGTCAGAATTAAAGTAAAGAATTTTAAATCGATCATTTGTACCTACTTGTAAATTGTTGATCGGTAGTGGTGTAACCTTCATATTGTGTTACCAGCTCTGCTAGTGCTGTACCCGTACCTGACGATCCACATGCGCGAGCTGGGTATCAACGTAGAGGAGACGGCCATCATGTCCGCCGTGACGCCGGTCTTCTCCATCATCATGCCACCGCTGGGCGGCATGATCGCTGACAAGATTGGCAATTTCAAAGTGAGTTTGATACATACATGCTATTGTAGAGTACGTACAGTCGGCCAAGAATCTGGTCTACCAGTTGAAGATCGAATATCATATCAATGTCATTATAACTTAAGAGTGTTTTTTACTTGTCACAATATGACAACTCTACCTTATTGTGTTTTGTTAGTGACACAGGAACTGCCATCAAAACTGATACTGAGGCCTTTCTTGGCAGATCATACTAATTTATGTTTTTTAACTGAAAAGTTTAGCCAAGATCTTGCCACAATCAGCGATGTGTGTACATCCGTAACTTTAAGACGCCCCAATTATACTTCACAAGAACACACAGACACCGGAAAGTCATTCCATAACCTGGTAGTTCGCACTATAGGTAAAGGTGGACGCAAAGCGTTTGGTGCACGTAGGTACTTATATTAACGATGGTTTGTTTTAACACCTGGTGAACTACTTTTTTCATTTGGCGATGGGTCATGTCAACAATTTTTTTGGTAACTAGTAGGTATAATATGACCAGTAGTGCAATTAATTCTAGTATTTTTGCTCGATCACGATGACGTTTTGGTTTTGCTTACGCTCGAGTTTAGTTGAGTTCAAAAATTACCAGAATACCGTTTGTTTGAAAAGAGTTTTAGTTTGTTTGTTTACGATAATACGCTTTGACGATTCCGAGCCGTTTGACGTACTATTGAAATTCGATAGTAACACGAGAATACGAAAACGGGCTTTTAGACTAAATTGAGACTATTTTAGTATCGACGAAAATACGAGAATTGCATTACAGATTAATATTTCACAACAACACACATATTCCCTTCATCACATCTTAAGTAGCTGAAGATTTTTGTGTTATGGAATTCAGACAAAGAAATATACTTATATAAATAAAACACCCAAACACATCCAACAAGTACTTAAAAGATCATTACCTAATTACCTGTCAGCGATGGGAATTGAACCCACGACCTTACGGAATAGAAGCAGAAATGCTGACCACTACACCAACGGGCCCGTCTATTATCAAGATTTCTAAAATATATTAAATTTAACATAGCAGTTTTACTAAATTTTGGGTTAATGTTAAGAACGATAGAACGGGCCTTACTGCCCAATTAATATTATTATCCTAACTCTATTAAACAATTTGTCGTAATTTCCTTGTTATCTATATCATTTGTTAACTAAAAACTATATACATGTTAAAAAGAATATTTGCTGTTCTGATTTTAATCATAAGTATGTCATGGAATGTAGTCCAATGACTTTTATCGGGAAGTCAAGTAATTAATTTTGTGTTCAACATTTTTTATTAAAACTTGCTGGTTTTTTTTTGTAGATAAGTTGTCACAAAAAGTAATTCATAGAAAGTTGAGCTCAAAATATGCGAAATAAATACGGAGATATTGATAGTTCCAGTAATGGATACCGAGGAATCAGACCAGAAACGATGTCTTATTAATGTGTATGGATCAATCACAGTGATCAATTCTACTACCAATCATTGTTATTACAAAATCTGTGGGGTACGTGTTGTACTCGCAAACGAAATTTTAAAGTGTATCAAAAACTTTTCTGTATTTAATAGTATTTTTACTTCTATTATTTATTAGGTAGGTAGGTATTACTTTAACGGAAATAACAGCAAAGTAGGTAAACAGTTAGATAGAGGATTCCGTTGCTACACTTTAAGAAATAAACTTATAGAATCTACATATATGTACTTATGTAAGTAAAGATAAGAACAAGGTCTACAATCGGTGTACTTACCTACTTTTTTTCGATTGTTTCAAGTATGTGAGATTTCCGAGTGAAAACGTTGATTTTCCAAACATTAATAGTAAAAGTTTAAGTAGCTACTCAAGTTATTTGTTAAAAGGTGAGAAAGCTCTAGCTCAGTTCAGTGTTCGCAACTTATCTGAACATATCACACATGTGATATCTCTTAAGTCGGCTTTTATTAGGTAATAGTTTTTTTGTGTAATAGGTATGTAAACTAGGTCAGCAGGCTTTTCCTTGACTTTCAGACTTCTTGACTTCTTATTGGACCTTATGAAAGAGCTTAAGCTACGGGTAGGAGTCAGCGAGTGACGTGCGTACATAAATAAACATGCGTTTATAATAAAAAAGATAACAAATTTAATCCAAGTCGGTGTTCTGGTAAGATACTTTTAACCGTAGGTCACAGATATGAGAAAAATATGAGATGATATATTGTTAACGGAATACGATAACATTCATTGACATACCTAATACTGTTGCGAATTTAGGTTTTATTTACTTAGGTAGTTAGTTTTTTCCTAACAAATTGGACAATAGTAGAAAATCACATAATGTTAAATTTCGATTCAAAGGCATGGCCGCTACCTTGAGTTCGATCATTAACAATGTATGGTCATGGAATCACGGATATAATAAAATTGTTTGACTGTAGTCGTTCGAAGGTTAGCAATGGGAAAATTAAACAGATACTATTTTCCGATGTTCAAATAGGCAAATCGTAAAATACAGAATGCTTTGTCGAAAATGAACTTTATGCATATTAGGTTATTTATTGAAAACTGTCGTTTATATATAAAAACATCCAATTATTTTTCATCAAAATATAAAATAATTCTACCAGACACCATTACCACACTTTTCGATCCTCTTATTACGAAAAAAACGATAAATCTAATCTGAGTTGAATAGAATATTAGACTAGATTCTGAGACAATTGGGAATTTGTCGGATATCAGGCCTCTGCATAAGGTGCTTGCGCGGAATTCAGGTTTCAAGATTCAAATATTACCGTATTTAGTGGGATTTATTAGATCTATTAAGCATAATGCTTCTGCTTTGAATTATCTACTATGTTTTTCATGATAATTTCTTGATACGCACCTATTTCGAATGTATTATTATGCTTCTTAATATGGCACGTAAACAACAACAACGTCAACTCCTATTAATTTATATTCCGTTGATTTGATCGCTTGTCCGCCGTCATGATTGTGACATTTAGTCATTGTGAATTAAACCGAAGATGGTAAACTATTTTCTTCGACCAACCCATATTAATCAATCAATGTAATAGCATTAAACAAATTCGCCTCCAGCTGCCTGTACCAACAGTAGCGCAACGGGTTTTGATGCGGTTTGGATAGAATGTGTGTATATTTAATAAATATAGTGATTTTAGAGGAAGTATATGCATAATACATGCTTATTATAACAGCAGGGAAGCACGGTTAATAATGTATATTGGCAGCTAGTTGAGTATACTGAGTGTAAAAGGACACCACGCAATGGTCTCAGAAACGTTGTTGGGCTCGTCAATATGAAAAACTTTTACTATGGCGACAATGCGGGGAAATAAAACAAAAATGTCCTTCTCCGTACAAAATAGACGATTTTCTGCCTCGGAATAATTTTGAATGGAGATGACAAAAAATTGTTTATTGGCGAATTTAGCAACGTTTCTAAGACCATAGCTCGGGGTCTTTTTACACTCAGTATAAAATCAATCAGCAGTGATGGTAGATACAATTCAAAGCGTAGTGTGCATATGGGACGGTAATAAAAGCAATGCGACAGGAAATCACGTCCGTGGCATTGTTATTGGTTATTGAGGCTATGTGGCTTGTGAGCGTCATACGTCGCTACACGCTTCACGATAGAATAGCTACAAGGAAAATTAGTATACTAAGGACCATATTCCGAAAGACAAATTAATCCATTATGTAAGTCTTGAGGCGCATTTTTAACACTTGCGATTAGAGTCAGACAAAGCATAACACTTACCTGAGTTGTTAGTTTCAAAATACGGACATGTGAGCTTTCTAACACCCTCTCTTATTTCTTAACAACCTTTTCAGTTGTGTTTTGATTAATTGAATTGGTTATTCGTTAATTCGTTATTTATTTTCCTTTCGTTAATTCGTTGTTTATTTTAATTGTTAATGAGGTACTCATAATAACGAAAAATGCATTATCGTACTATATATCTATTTAAAGGGTGCGGCTACGATTCTTCGAAGAGCTGGGGTGGTTCAATCATTTTCCGTTGCGTAGTTATAAAGATAAGAGGTCAGCGTAAGACGACTTTGTTTTATACTATGTATTGATAGTTAGCGGACCGTCGGTACTCCCGCGCAAGCGGTTTGGGTAACCATCTGGTATTACGCTCT
>SJJU01001800.1:0-28047 GCA_012932125.1 Conopomorpha cramerella | reverse complement strand
GTGATAGTCACTCTACTGCCGTAAAATGAAAAAAAATTAAAGTATTTTTACCTAAGCAGAAAAGTGCTAATTATGTAGGTACCTAAAGGCAATTAATTAAATAATGTTCTAAACCTAATTTATTTCAGTAAGTAGGTATTTACTTAACTACTATTGTAAGTATTGTCATGGCTTCAATACAAGTCATTCGTATATATTGCTATTATGTAACGTTTCCTATTCTTACCTAACACATTCATTTTCATAATTACCTATCTGCATAAAGAATAATAGACCCTGACTTGGGGTTCAAATGAAAACAATTACCATATTAATACAAAGTTGTATAATAAAATACGGCATACCTAGTCAACGTACCGTACAATGTTACATGGTATACGATCCTATTTTGGCCACCTTAAAATTTAACAGTCGCTGACAACGGCGAATTTCCAAACTCCAAAAATTTCTTATCTAGATGTCGCTAGTAGGTGACCAGGGTGACTTATCTGTCAGTTATATTTTAGTACCTACGTTTTTTATTATTTAGGTAAGTTATTCAAGCTTGAATATTTCCAGCAGTGGAAAAATATGGGCTGCTGATGATAATGATGATTCAAACTTCAAACACTTTTGTAACATGTAAACAAACAAAAACTTGTGTGGTTTTAGGAAACCACGGTAAAAGTGAAACTCCCTAATCCGCGGCCGACCGTCACGCGACATGCAACACACAGACGAAAAAGTTGGAGACGATGTAATAAAAGTTTCACTTTAATAAAAAAAAATCAACTGTTACCTTCAATACTGACTGCATGAAATTAGTCATTTCGTTGATATATTTTATCTCCCCCAAACGCAGCTAGCGCCACCTCTCATAACCAAAAGAAACAAGTTTTGTAATAAATATAATAGCTCTAAGCAATCAATGTTATTACGTCTAATAGCTGCAATGACACTTTACCTATAATCACAAATATTATGTGAGGACGAGGCCATGTTTGTTAAACGTGTCCACGTGGTTGTAATTACGTTTGGATAGACCAATTGATGACTATAAATATGCAATACCAGATTGCTAACATAGGCCGCTCGCCAACGCACTATTTTTTGTCGTCGTACATGGGTAAAGAAATTCTTGGTAATTTCGTAAGTAGTAGGTAAGCTTTCAAAAATTGAAAACTTGAAAATACCCCATCAAATAGATAGGTACAATAGTATTTTGTAATAACTGTTACACATAGCTGTTGCACTGCCCTCGGAATGTTTTAAAAGCTTTCTAAAAGCAATCGCCGCCGTTAAGTTACATTGGAGCCACAGGTACTATTTATGTTGCAGACGTTTCCGGGGGCCTCTGGGAATGGATTTTTGTGACGGAGAGCTGTCACTGAAGGGGGCATAAAAAGTAAAGTTGGTGTAAACCTGATCTCCACCTTGCATATCCCGGATATCTGTTAAATTGTTTACCTACCTATAAGTACAGGTGCCTACTGCCTACCTACTTAGATACAGTCAATATCAAATTATAACAGGAGACATTGGAATTAACAAATAGGTCGCCAAATGAGACGTTTCCTTGTCGGCCAGTTTCAAATTGATCTTTTAATGTTCGCCTATAGTCTATTTATTAGTTCAACGAACGATTTGACAGATCGATCTGTAACTTTGCGAGATAATATTGCCAGATTTTCAAGGATAGAGATGTAATTCCATAAATGAATGAATTATTATTAAAACTGACATATGAATGTAGAACCTCCTACGTCTCGTAAACTCCTAAATCGTTCGTCGATTTAGTGAACGGACTATAATGAAAACGGACTAAAAAAAAAACAATCTGTCAAAGATTGTTAAAAACGAAAGAGATGCAGCAACTACTTTAATCTTCGACTGGCTCTTTTGTAGACTTTTTTTTAAAAGAAAGTCTTCATTCCGGCGCCCTCGACATTGTACCAAAACAACAAGCTTGGCTCCAATTTTTATTCTATGCACGATAACGAGTTTCTTGACAGTTCGTCTCCGAATGACAAAGCCCCTTTCCGAACTGAGGTATCTTTCGACGTTTTCCAAGCGTCGTAATGTTTTTAAAGTGTATCAATGTAACAAACTCCTTACGGAAAATAAACTTTTTTTAATTTGAGAGAGAGTGCTACGGAGTTGCATTCCGAATACTTAATAATTATTATTTAGATTACCCGCGTATAACGTTAATTACATGGGTGAATTAAAGTGGATGCATTTTATCCCTACGCGTAAAATACCACCCTATACGTAAAACCCTGGCACTGGCTGAAAATCACTATTTTGGGTGCAAACCCCAGCATAATGCTGAGCCAGCTGCCTTTTTGCAGCCAAAAACTGAACATTTTCCTTATTTCTGTGTTTTTTGTTTATACCGTTATGTCTGTGTTTCTATGTTGATTTTTTGTGTTTATCTCTGTTCCTGTTTTGTTTTATTTCGGTCTTAAAATATTTTATTGTTGTTACTGATCACTGTATTTATACCTTCTTGTTTTTTGGTGCAAATAAACTTCTCTATTTCTCTCTGTGTTGTTGTAATAAAGATAAAACTAGTTTTTTGTATTAAAGCGACTTCAAAAAAGGAGTCTTTCTCAATGGGGAATTTTCTTTGACGTTTTGTAACAGATTTTTGTTTGGAAAGTATGACAGTAATGACAGTTCTCCGCCCGAAAATCTGTCAGAAAAACGTCAAACAAAATTCCCCATTCGACCGTACAGTATATTCTTTTATTTATGTTTCTTGGCCGATAACATCGTCGTTAATGAATTGATTTTAATGATTATTTTTTATTGTGGTCCCAACATAATGAAGTCATGTTGGAAGAGCCGATAAATCGAGGGGAACTTTAAATAATTGTTGACACGAACGACTATAGACGTACTGGCTGAAATCGTCATTATTTCTTTAAAATTGTCATGAAGATTGTTTGTTGAACTATAAAGTAAAAAGTAGAAAATAAAATAAAAGTCTCTTCAGCTTTGCCAACTAATTACCAATAACGTAACATAAGGCATGAAAAAATGTCTTCATAAAATAGCAATCGCTAACTTACGAGGTCGACTCCTATTCTAAGACCTCGTCTAGCCGACGAACAAAAATTGATGGTGTGCGCAAATGCAAAAAATCCTCGGTAGCATTTTTTATGTGTTTGCGGATAACTTATTCGTTTGCAGTCCGATGTTAATGATTATATTTCGTTGTAAAGGACATAATGTACCCAAGAGAAGTCTCCTAGTAAGGAACCCAGGATCTGAAACTGGTACCCCAGAGAAACGGAAAAAATCCTACAGAAGTCTCATTTATTCGTCCATAAGTATTTGAAAGCATACTACGAAATTACCAAGGATTTCTTTACCCATGTACGACGACAAAAAATCGTGCGTTGGCGGGCGGCCTAAGTTAGCAATCTGGTATTGCATATTATAGTCATCAATTGGTATATCCAAACGTAATTACAACCACGTGGACACGTTTAACAAACATGGCCTCGTCCTCAGACACATAATATTTGTGATTATAGGTAAAGTGTCATTGCAGCTATTAGACGTAATAACATTGATTGCTTAGAGCTATTATATTTATTACAAGGATAAACAAAACTACCAGCTTAAGTTCTATAAGTAGATATATTGAGTAATGTATAAAACGTACTTAAGATACAATATATAGGTAGGTAGGTACTTATGTGAAATCAGGCACTTAACATCTATTGTAAAACATATATCATTGGTCTTCATTAGGCGCTAAACAGTCTATAAGAAATATTATTTGACAGGATATTTACAAAACGTAAAATAAGGTTAGGTAGGTATGTACTTCTATATAGCTATTTACAAATCGATTGAATAGAGAATATATACATCCATATTTACACACGTAGATAGACTGCACGTTCGCTCCACTTCATAGGAAGCAGTTTCCATAGGAGCAGTACTTCAAACTGCCAGGGAGGCAAGTGTGCTACACACCCCCATTTGCATTGCAACAACAAATGATGAGCATTACAGTTTCACTTAGGAAATGCAATGAAATGGGAGTAAAGAAACCGGCAATGCACATCGTTTGACAATGTGGTGCCAGAGCGATACATCTATAGTCTGTTTATTAATTCGACGAATGATTTAACAGATCGATATGTTACTTTGCGAAATAACGTCAAAGATAATATAATCACTACGTTTTACGCTTTAGTACCAAATTCAGTGCCAACTTAAGTATAAAAGATGTCATAGTGACACCCAATACTACCAATAACAGATAACGTTGCCGGATTTTCAACGATACGGATATAATTTCATAATCTAATTAAAACTATAAAATTAATGTATAATATCCTACCCAGATAAGGATTTTTTTGAAAAATCTTTTATATTTTGATACGAAGCGTCAGATCGTCCGTCGAATTAATGAGTATACTATACAAGAGAGAAGCAGACTTGGCGCCTAGATCCATCTGCGTATGTAAACATGCCTAATGACTTAAGATATACTGGTATAAGACGTACCTACATACAAAACAAAATATTAAATTTTACCTTAACTACTTCCTACATCATTAAAGCAAAATGGTTTTTTCAAGGTCTCGAATTAACATTGTAGTTTGGTAAAGTGCATACGTAGGTACCTACTTACTTATTAATATCACCAAACTTTTATTTTTTACAAAAAACATCCCGAAATGTTATATACGGTATAATAACTTCATTTCCTTACAACATAATAATGTTAGCAGTGGACGAATATGGGCTGATGATGATTTATTTTTTATTTAATAATTATGGTGAAGGTTAGCTTTACGTAGGACAGAATAAACAGTAAAAGCGACCCTATAACGTTGTAATAAGGCAGTAATTTACATACTAGTCCAAAGTTAAGTTTTATTTTATAAAGTTAATATACACGCTTAATCTAATATGGCAGCAATGGTATTAGTAAAATACAGGTATCATAAGACCCACAGGAGTTACTCAATCACATTTACCTAAATGTTTTACAAAATAACTAACGACAAATCTTGAAAATAATTAATATCTATGCACTTTAAGGTCCCTGTTTACATTGTTTTACACATACATCGTTTTAGACTGTTATTGGTCGGCTTAGAGCAATATCGGCCATAAGAACTCGGGAGAGAAATTAATAGTAACTTTTGTAAAGTGCAAATTGCCTAGACCTAAAAAATAAAAATAAAAATTTCGATAAAAATTACTTTGATTTAGCGTCTAAATAGCAGTGGCATGCACACCATAAAAAAGCCTACCTTAGTATTTTGGCTACCCGACCTAATAATAGAGTTATTGCTAGAACTTTTTTTTGTTGTACTCACGACAGAGGCTGACAAAGGTCCTGTGTTTTGTGGGTGGGTAGATATGTGGGTACCTATTTTATTAGTATTTCGTAAAGATAAGTTACCTATACGTAGGTGTCAATCCTCGGGGATTACTGCCTACCTTATCGTAAAAGCCAGTGCACGCCACTGCTAAATAGGTAGCACAAATTTACAAGATTACAAATTCGTACATTATTACGTGATTAAAAATTAATACATACACCTATTATTAGTAGAAATCGTTTGATACTCAATTATCATTTGCACATATTATCATTTTGCTTAAATTAAGGTGTAAGTAGGTTGCAACCTTCACATAATTTAGGTCTCTCTATCCACTACTTGTACTTAACATTTCGCCGGTATTACACCAGACCCAATAAACGCTTTTAACTGTTAATTACTTTATTTCCAGGGGTATTGTAGATTCAACTACAGAACATTTGTCATGATTTAAACTTATACATTACACAACCATTCGTGATTTATATTAACAGCAATCACCGTTCAATTATAGCTTGTATTACAACTCAATAAGACACGTATATTTGCGACATTATCACAGTGCAGTGCGTGCTCATTTCTTATCTATTAGTGTGTTAGAGGCATTCACTCACAACCGTCCTTTGTTAACTAGGCACCTCGGTATACTCGTCATCTTGGTATTGTTTCTCAGCTGATTTTGATTTACCGTTCAGCTCGACCACCTCAAGAGGCCTATCTTTAATATCTACGTAAGGACCCGGACCAATCAATGACAATACAGTCGGCAAGAAAACGAGACCATTAAAAAGACCAAAAATTATAACTAAAAGAAATATCTTAAAGAACGACTGAAAAGTATACGCTTTCGACATACTGAGAAATAGTAGAGACAAAAATGTAGAGCCACCACCCAATAGGACTGCCGTACCAATAGACGTTACTGTTTTAAACGCCCTCTGGGACCTTGACTCGCCGGCGACGGTGAGGAATGTGTGACCCACATGAGCGGAGTAATCAACGCACAAACCGATAGCCAACTCCAGACCTATACAGCAAACTATATCTACGGTCATGCCCCATCTTTGCATGAAACCCAATACGTTGATTATTGTCAACAACACGCATATGAATATCCACAAACACATCTGTAAATTTGTTATAAGTATAACAGTGCATATCATCACACAGAGCAATGCCAACTCGATATTTCTCTCGACTTCTACTGATATAATCTCATCAGTAACCCAATTTGCAAAGGCCTTGGACCAAACACTTCGGTATCCGTCGCCGGATGTTATATTTGTGTTCTTTACTATGTTTTTTACTGCGTTCATCGCAGGTATATACTCCTCTGGACCCTTAAAACGAGGGAACTTGAAAGCAATGGTCGAAGCCAGGACATCTGAAGACGGTAATCCACATTTAGATGGACTTGAAAATTTCATGTTTATTTGATAACGACCGCCAATGGGACTAAATAGAAATTTAGACAAATAGTCCTCAAACTTTTCTGTCGATAATGAACTTTTCATGAAGTCGTGATCAAAGTTTTTCAAAACGTACATATGAAATGGTTTTATCCAGCTATCGATGTCTTGAACGTAGTCTTTCTGATGAAGATTATCGACCATTGTCAGTAATTTTGGTAGTTCTTTGTTATAGTTCATTTCCCCGAGAAACACGAAAGCATCATGCCCCTCTTTAGGATAGAATTCGTAATGCTTATCGAGAAAATCTTTGTAATAGGTGCCGTCGGGAATAAACCAAGACGGGTCGAATCTTTGCTCTAATCTAAGCATCGATTCAATACTAAAGGCAGTTATTCCGAGTGTAAACACAATGACAAGGGCCTTTACTGGGGTCCTAAAGAAGAACTTTTTGTATGTCTCAGTTACAATTCTTTGAAGAATACTTTCATTTTTCGATAGTTCAATAGGCCTCTTGTGCTGATAACAGAATAGTACACCATTCCTGTTAGACTCTATCCTCTTTATGTCTAATGTAAAAACTGCTACATAAAACGTTACTGAATAACAAAATATGAAAAAGACTCCCGCCGCTGCATAGAAGCAAAACGACTTCAATGACGGCAAAATTGTGATAGCACCAATGAGCAATGCAACGATATCTGTGAACGAGGTAATGACTATAGACACGCCAGCGTGCTTCAACATCAAGCCTACTTTGAATGGAAGACTCTTTTGTTTCTCATCATGAGACAACTGTTCCCAGCACGCTTTCATTACGAACATGTCATCAACACCTAAACCCATCAGAAGAAATGGTAAAGACGAATGAACAGGGCCAAAAGGCACTTCAAATATTGAGCACCAACTAACAGCAGTGATGTATGCCATGCCTACACACAGAAGTCCTACTCCGCCCAATGTCAACCTGACCTCGAGCCAATTGCACCGCGATAATGCACATTGAATGTAAAAGAACATAACAATAATACCCATGAAGAGTTTATCAATTTCACTAAATATTGTTTCTCCGCTGATGTCACCAAAACTTCTACCGGCTTCATAGTATAATTTTATATCAGTGTAATTGTTTGACAGCTCTTTTATTAGTTTCAAATATTTCTCCTCCCATAGTAAAAGGTTTACGGACACCCAGTCCTCTGTTCCAACGAGATTACCAATTTCATCATGATCTGTAGCCGACATATTCACATAAGCATACCAGGTTAGCATTACTGACCTAGCTTCAACAAGATTACCATTCTCATCATACTTTGCACCACCCAAAGTTTTCTTGTAATCCATAGGATGACCTGTCACAGGGTTAATTTCAGCTGTATTAACTTTTGACACTATATCAACTTTAGTGATATTATTTAATAAATTGGCATCATTTTGCCATAAGTCTAAAACATTTTCTCTATAACAAACATACTTAAAATTATCTAAGAAACTACAATAAAAGTCATAGTCTAACCACAAAGACGGATCTACATAGTCACTTTGGTTTTTGTGATAAAAACTCACAATTTCTTTAAGTTCAGGTACTTTGAAACACAACTCTTGCATTGTATATTTGGTTTCATTGTATTCAATTGTCAACTCATCCACTTTATTTGTTATTTCACTTATTAATTGCAATATCTGAGGATCGAGCACATTATCTGCTGTTATCAACAATTTCTGCCTCCTCATTCCTGTGCCGAATTTGTCAATGTACCAATAAGTGTCATGGTAGAAATCAGATTCAGGAGGTACCCATAATTTCATGGGATTCTTCTCAATATAGAACTTCATAAGTCCTGCAGAACTCAGCAAAATAAAGCACCAACTTAGTATAATAACCTTCCATGGATTTCGAGCCACAATCACTCCAAGTGTAAAGAAAAACAGCTCCACATAGTGTACCAAATGGGAAGACAAACTTTCCCAAAACTTCTGAGGGGTCCAACATTCTTTGTCTTTATTTGCCATTTTGTTAACAAGAAATTTGTATTCACTCCATTGTATAATGAGTCACCTCGCCACCCTTTACAGAGGAAGTCAAGATAAAGTGAATAAATTGGTATCACTGGTAGACAGTATGTTCATTCTACAACTGTAGTTATTTCATTTTAATTATCGATAAATTAAGTCCAGTTTTATTCTCTAATCCGTTGTTGAGTTGCGATACCGGCGGCGTGTAGAAACACAAAAACAATCACTTTTATCACATAAGTTGGAAAAGTTTTATTTTTAGACACTACGGGCAGGAGCGGCTCACGGGTACGAATGTAATTTACGAGTTAGATATTTAGATTAAATAATAGCTGAATTGCACTTCAACATCCTATTACTTCCACTTTGTTGAGCAAGCAAAATCATATCGTCAAATTTCATACAGAAATAAATTTCCAGCACAGTGCGAATGTGCGCGCTCAAATAACACTGTCATTCGCTCACTCAGTCACAATCACAAACAGCCAGCGCAAAGCGCAAAACAAAACAGCTGATTCTCTCTCGCGCACTGCATTCTTGAACACTCAACAGCCCATGAATGAAATATACTGACAGCTGTCAATATCACAAATTGCGTTACCTTTTGATTGATAGACCCTGATATTGTTCGTGTCTTTTAAAATTATTATTTATCTTAAGGTGTGTGACGGTTTTTATTATTTCCCAGATTTCATCTCCTCCTCCTTCAATGTACACTATTGGAGGAAAACTTATTCCACCACACAAAATATTCCGGTTTTAAATCATTTACTAATTTGGCTGAAAGAAGAGTCTAGTTCTTGAAGTAAAATAAAAAAAAAAGCTATAGCTAGTTAGCTGTCACAACATAACTCATCATTGGTGTTTTTAATTTGCAATGAAACCGGAGTTATAAGTAAAGTTTTAGGTACCAGCAATAAAAGAGCAAACATTCTGAGCAGTTCACTACCTATATAAATATGTGGACTACGAAGACATTTCTTACAAAAACAAAACGTGGGAACATACTAAAGGTAAAGTTAGGTTATGTTTATTTACCTTTGCACTTAATTTTTAAAATAAGTTATTGCTACGTCCAATTATTTTATTGAGTTCCTAAGAATATTTATCGGAATCTGACACAGTTGACCTTGGCCTATCCAAGTTATAAGTACCTATACCTTCCAAATATATTGGCCTCCATTCCGCTGGGATTGTTTTAACAAAACATGCCAAAGCTCATTTTCCATACCAGATCTGTCTCCCCAAGCTTCCTAATCTTGCTATCAGTAGATTTTCTCTGAAGATGTAACAAACATAATGTATACTTACTTGTATGTATGTAGAAAGGACTCAATCCACACTCTGCCCAAAATTTAGTAAGCTATATCAGGGTGCTAAGTTAAAACATATCCATCATAGAAAAAAACATTTACACAAAAAAGTTCACTACAACCTGTTTTTTATGTGCCCTGACTCAATCCACATGTGTGGCAGGTCAATAGCGTATCCAACTTTAAAGCTCAATATCTCCGAAGTAACTTTTTGTCTATTGAGTCCTTACTGTGTAACTACATACATTTTAAATATCACTGTATCAGCTGATCAGTAAACAGCTCTCTTTATAAATTTTTGTCAATTATTATGTTTGACACATAATAGTGCCTCTGCCTACCCCGCTTTGGGATTATAAGGTGTGAGGTGTATGTATGTATTGTTACATATCACCTGTTCTTCCAGATTGTTCGCGAGCATTATTTGCGTGATGATCTGCTGTGTGGTTCGGCAGCATGCAACACATGCCCCCACAAGGACAGTGATGTGTTTCTGGACTCTGAGCCCACATCATTGTGCACCTTGTTTGACTACCCACACTATGTGATGCTGGACACAAATGTTGTTCTACATCAGATAGACATCTTAGAAGAGGATGCATTAGTTAATGTCATAGTATTACAAACAGTGCTAGAAGAAGTTAAACACCAGAATACAGCTGTTTTCCAGAGGCTTCTAGAAGTGATGGGCAGCAAGAAAAGGAAGTTTTATTCCTTTGTTAATGAGCATCATAAGTGAGTAACTAATATAAAATTTCTCCACATCAGAAGCATATCCTATCACTGTAACAAAATACATACATTAAAATTTTGGCATAAATTCCAGAGCAGGGTTCCATTTATTGTAACAAATTAATTCAATAATTGGATGATCATTTTGTTACTGGGGATTTTGCTGTCAATTTCATGTTCCTATTTTTTTCCTTTTATTATTTAATTTTATACATAGGACTAGACACTGGGCCGCTAGTTTATTACCCTCCTCAAAATTCTTCTACAGAGACACATACATCGAGAGAGAGCCTGGTGAGAAAGCGAATGATAGAAATGATAGAGCTATCAGGAAGGCGGCATCATGGTACCTTCAACATCTGTCGGCTGGATCAGTCAATGATGAGTTTCCTAAAATTGTCCTTCTCACTGATGACGAGAATAATAGGAGACTTGCCAATGAAGAGGGCATTGTTTCTTGTACAGGTGGGTTTAGTATTAGTAATTTATTATTTATTTAACAGAAAGCTTACAGAGCTGCTTAGAAATAAGTTTTTAGAAGTAAAAACATATTATGTAACTGTCACATTCAACTTGATTGGATACATTATTATTATATAAAGGTAAACTTACTTATTAGATCCTAAACCTCTATAATGTTCCTGTTTGGTTTACCTTTTGTATTGATTGCAGCGCCCCAATCGGGGCAACTAAGTTTTAAGCGCATTGTCAAATACCTACACCTGTATTGTACACTTAGTTGCAATAAAGTTTGGATTTGTATTTGAATAATAGTCTCATGTGTCGATACATAGATTTTTTATAGATATCTGTAACTGCTCCTGTTGCTTTTCCAGTCCACCTTACATACTGTGCTCTCTGCTAAATTGTTCGCCTATATAATTTCAGCATTTAATGTTAATAATATCGAGTTTCTTGAATAATGTCAAATTGGATAGTTACTGAAATGATCTCAACCTGACCAGGACTCACTATGGCAAACCTTAGAGCAAAGCAAGTGGTCACAACCCCAACTGTTAAGTAAGATGCTTTAAATCTGCCGTGGGCCTTCTCAGATGGTTAAGTGAATTCTGTCGATACATTGGCCCGCAACAAGCCAGCCGGACAATAAAATTACATGGAAACAATTGAAAAGATCCCATTTACAAGTAGTCACCCATCTAAAGGGCCTCCCAGCAGTGTTCGTTAACTTTATAGTGTAAATTGCTAACAATCACCATAACCATTTGTTCTGCATGAACATTTTCAGACAAAAAAAGTAATACTTTTATATACTTCTTTCTTGAAAACATTTCCCGCTACAGTTTTTGCACAAAACAGAAACTGATATTCCGTAATAAATTTATGTGTCAATTTTAATTTTACAGTTAAAGACTATGTGGAAAACATGCCCGGTTTTGTCGGTTTAGCTGACAAGTTATCTAAGAATGTGGTACCTGAAGCCTTTGCTAAGGACGCCCTGTATCCAGCCCATCTTACACCGGCTCAGATCCACGCTGGCATCCGGAATGAGAAGCTCCACCAGGGAACATTTTACGCTTCGAGGGATAACTTCCTTGAAGGTCACGCTACTGTCAATGGTTTTGAAAAACAGGTGAATATTATGACGAATAGTAATCATAGCATTTAAAAATGCTGATGAATCCTGACATTTCTTTTTTTTTTACACAATTATGTTTATATACTTACATACTTACTAGTGGACACCCCGCGATTTCAATCGCGTAGTTTCAGTATTTCATACGAACTATAACACCCTCTATATAGCGACACGACCAACAGGATCGGGCTAAAAATCCTATGTCCGTCTCCCGGTTCCAAGCTACCAACCGGTTCCAACACACCAATTTTCAACCAAATCGGTTCAGCCGTTCTTGAGTTATAAGTGGAGTAACTAACACGACTTTCTTTTATATATGTAGATATGTGACACACACATTTTTGATGGATTAATGTTTTTCATAAACTGTAGTTGGATTCGTTTTTAAAGATCTATTGTAAAACATGCGTTAATGCCACAATGTAACAATCTGTTATGAGGTCTTCAAGTCACTGGGGTAAATATGTACCTACCTAATGAACAAGAAGTGTTCTCCATCGTAGATCACATCGCTGCTTAACATCAGACGGCACGGTAGTCAAACGCTTGTTCACTGTGTTATAAACTGTCATTACTTTGATAGCATTTGGTTCATAGGTCAGTATTCGTCACCGTGATTGGCCAGAATATTCGTAGAATGGAACTGATCAACTTGTGTACAAAGACTTTTTTTGTGAGAAAAAGCTTTAGTCACTTTCCATATTTCACAGCCATACAGCCAGCATAATACTTAACTCGACTCGAAGAGTGGTAATTTTATGTTTTTATTATCTTCTTAATATATACGTATAAAAATCCAGTGTCATAATGTTTGTTCCCAATGAACTCTTCACCAAGGCTACCGATATTCACAAAAGTTGGCATTTATATGTAAAAATACACTTCACGCCTTTAATCCCAAAGAGGGGTAGGCAGAGGCACTTGCTAAAGCAAGTACCCACGGTTCACCAAGCGTATTTATATGTAATTTCGTCTAATTTGAGAGATAGGATTGTTTATATTTCGTGACATCCACTGCAGGGCACAGGCCACCCTGGAGGTTATACTAGTTTTAAATTCATATTAATAGTTAAGACAGGACAACATCTGTCGAGTCCACTATTCGTTTATAAAATCATAGGTGACATTGATTTTTTTTTTCAGATTTTACTCCAAGGTCATATAGGTATCAACAGAGCAGTAGACGGTGACATAGTCGCTGTGGAAATATTCCCTAAAGAAGAATGGCGTAAACCAAGCAACATAGTTCTAGAAGATAAAGCCGACGACCCGGGAGACCTTCTGGAAGAAGAATCTGAGCTTCTTGAAAATGCTAATCCAACTACTGATGATGACGAGATAACACCGACTGGCAGAGTAGTTGGTATAATTAGAAGAAAGTGGAGGCAGTATTGCGGTATTCTTCAGCCAAGCAAGTTTCCAGGTAATTTTATTGTATCTACAACTACACTATTAAAACATTTATTATCTCAAAATCATAATATATAAAAAGTTTTTTTATGTTTGAATGCAGATGTAGCGGTATATCAGGACCGTGACAAATGGAGATCTGTAGACTCCGCCTACCCCTCTGGGAGACAGGCGTGAAGTATGTGTATGTATATCACAGAATTGAGAAGATGTATTATGTGTATGTAACATTTTAAACAAAAACGTACCAACTTCAATCAGTTCTAGTCGCCCGCTCTTAAGTCTTACGATTTTTTAAAGTTCCCCCCGAGTCAGTCATCATCAGACACTGTGTGCCTTATCATGGAACCACCTTTGAAATATCGACTTTCCAATAAAAATAATAACCATCAAAATTCAATCATACGGTCGAATTGAGAGACTCTTTTTTTGAAGTCGCTTAAAGAATAACTATTAAAATGCAAATTTAAACAAAAGTTGTGTGGTTTTACGAGACCACGGTAATGGTGAAACTTTTTTTCACATTATACAAATTTAACTAAATATTTTTGGAATAATATTCCATTAAAGATATAAAAATCGCCTTATCAATCTTAATTTTATGCTTGGAAAGTTGAGCGCCTTTCACTTTATCCCTACTCCGCGGCCGACCGTCACGCGACATGCAACACACAGATGAAACATTTTGAGACGATGTAAAAAAAGTTTCACTTTAAAAACCCCCGATTTTAAATGTTCGTGTCGTGCCTTTTCATCTGACAACCCACTTGAACATATTTGTGAAACGCGACTTTTTATCCCCAATTTCAACCCCCATAACTTTTGAGTGGGTGAACCGATATCGATCAAACGTAGCTAAGAACGCGCTCGATCAAATCGGCTTTCAAATAAAAAAAACTTGACTGTAATAGCTTTATTAGTTTGAGAGTTATGACGCCACAGACAGACACGTCAAACTTATAACCCCCCTCTTTTTGCGTCGGGTATTAAGAAAGGAGGCAAGGCAAGATGGACTTTTGATATACACAAAATGGCAGAAGTTGGATGCGATAAACCGAAAACAGATCACACTTATAATAGGTTTAGGTTTTAGGTTTAAATAATCTTTATTACCACTTAAGACATTAAGTTACTTACGTGATAACATAGCTTAAAATAAAGTATATCAATTGTACATAGCCCGTCGTAGCAGATGTCGTTCGCGATAACTTTCCTTTTTATAAAAAAAGGAGGTTCAGGTACATCAATGTTATTATTGTATTGCTTTAGGTGCCACTCGCCACCTGTTCGTGCCGGCCGAGCGTCGCGTGCCCCGCGTGCGCATTGAGACCCGACAGAGCGACGTGCTCGCCGCGCAGCGCATCCTCGTCGCCTTGGACTCGTGGCCGCGGAACAGCCGGTACCCTCTGGGCCACTTTGTCAGGGCCCTGGGTCCTATTGGTATGTATTTGTATACAAGGTACATAGTCTATCTATATATATAAAAGAAAGTCGTGTTAGTTACTCCACTTATAACTCAAGAACGGCTGAATGCCGATTTGGTTCAAAATTGGTGGGGAGGTAGCTTAGAACAGGGAGACGGACATAGGATACTTTTTACCCCGATCCTGTTGGTCGCGTCGCTATATGGAGGGCGTTATAGTTTGTATGAAGAACTGAAATTACGCGAATGAAATCGCGGGGCGTCCACTAGTCTTATTATATAAAAATCAAAGCCACTTTTCGTTGTCTAGAACGATAAAAAGTAAACGCAGAAAACATAACCTCAATAATATTCCAACTTACAAAATCCATACAAGATATCACAATGACCTGCCTTGCGTGCAAAAAACATGCTAATATATCGGAACGAGTAAAATGCTCCGCTTGCAAGAGAACAGCACACTACAAATGTGTAAATATAACTGCAACACAATTCAAAAATAACTCCGAATATTATGATTCCTCATGGCTGTGTCCTGAATGTCAAAACATCACAAAAAGACCACGGAATGATAATACACCTGTGAGAAGCGTCCATTCACGGGAAATAAGTGAAATTAATGAGACTGTTCCTGAAGAAAGCTTTCTCGGAGATACCCTTATAAACACAGCATCTACACCAAGACAAACAAGAAATTTAAATATAAGTGAACTGAGTGAACTACTAGACAAAAAATTTGAAACAATGAAAACAGAAATAGTACAGGAAATTTCCACCACAATTGAACAAAAGATTGCTTTGGCTCTCAACTCATTTAAAACCAGTTTTACTAAAAAATGTGACATTTTGAAACAAGGACAGGATGAAATATCTGAAAACATATGTGAAATGGAAAGGAAAATATCAACATTAGAAAAAGATAAGGTAGATCTCCAGCTCGAACTAAACAAACTTTCAGATAAAATAACCTGCAATTTAATGTCAAATGGACCTGTGCAAGACTCTGATAAAAAGAAAAAAATTGTATTATATGGATTAAATGAAAGACAAGATGAAGATGAAAATGAAGAGAATATAACATACAGACTGATAAATATTTTCTATGACCTCTACAATGTTCACCTAACTGGGTACATCGAAGAAGTTTCACGCCTCGGTAGAAGGGGTCACAGGCGACCACTATTGATTGAGCTTATAAGTAAGAAGACTGCAAAGTATCTACTAGAAAATGCTAATGCTCTAAGAAACACTGGACTTTATTTAACACAACTGTATGGTGAAGCTGAACTTACCGAGCGGAAAAAAATGCATGAAAACTTACATAAAGCAAGAGAAAATGGACATTACGCTTACATTAGAAATAACAAATTATATGTAAATGGGAAGATATTTAAGGAAGATTATGATATAAAAGAAAAACATGAAAAAGAATATGGAAGTACACTTGGGACAGAAAACCGGGATGGTTATACAGAAAAAAACTTAAACAATAGCAGCCGATCTCTGCAAGGACATAATTTCAAAAAGAAACAAGGTACATTTCGTTAATAATTTAACAATAACATTTCAGAATATTCAAGGTATTGGGAACAAATTAGATAGTATAGAAACAATATTGGATGAAACAAACCTTGATATTTTGTGTCTTTCCGAACTATGGAGAAAACAAAACTATTGTGATTCAATAAACTTGAGTAATTTTTACTTAGTATCCCTATTGTGCCGGGAAAAAAATGATGGAGGGGGTGTTTGCATTTTTGTAAAAAGTAAAACTGTTTGCATTGAAAGAAAAGATATTGTGGGATTTTCAAAAGAATTTATAATAGAGTTTAGTGCAATTGAACTTCCAGAAATTAATTTAATTGTTATAAACTTGTATCGGGCAAATCGCCATATCAATATATTCTACGAACAGCTGGGCAAGCTGCTAAATAAACTGAATACAAAAGATAAGTATAAGCGCATAATCATAGGTGGTGATTTTAATATTAATGTAAATGAAAAAAATACTAAACGAACAAAAGATTTTTTAAATTTTATGTCATCACATAGTATGTGTCAATTAATAAAAACACCAACGAGAACTACCCAAACTACATCTACTTGCATTGATTTAATCTTTATAAATGACAAATCTATCTTGAGTAAAGCTTATGTTGAAGATTTTGGTCTGTCGGACCACAGTTCAGTAAATATTAATATTAATATGGAAACTGCCCACCAACAAAATAATAAATTCTGGTATACAAAAAAACGTTTGTTCACAACAAATAGTGTAGGAAAATTTAAAAACTCAATAATAAATATTGATTGGACAAAAATACTTACAAAATCTAACGATATAAACACCAACTACAACTTATTTATAAATAAAATAACTAAACATCTAAATGACAATATTCCTATAGTAAAAATTAAGATAAAATGTGAACCCAAAAAGGGATGGTTAACAGCCGGCATAAGAAAATCGAGTTTACATAAAAGAATACTTAGGAAATTACTTAATGAAACAAATAACAATAAAATAATTAGGAAATATTATACTGATTATGCAACTGTACTGAGAAATATTATTCGACTATCTAAAAAGAAACAATTTATTACACAGATGCGAAATTCAGATAACAAAACTAAAACAATGTGGAAAATAATTAACTCTCAAAAAAAACGGAAAAATAAAATGTGTAAACAACTAAAATTGATTATTAATAATGTCACTATAGATGATCCTGAAAAAGTAGCTAATACATTTAATACATATTTTGCAACAGTAGGTACTAATAAAGATACTCAAAATAAAATCGGATCTCCAGTAGAAAATTCTCCAACATTTTCTCTTTTCCTTAAACCTGTTGATGAAAAGGAAATAAAAAAACTTATACAACATATGAAAAACAAGCACAGTGCTGGTATTGATGAGATACCACCTATTCTAATTAAAAAATGTTCCACTGAATTAGCACAACCTTTAATAACCCTACTAAATCAAAGTTTTGAAACAGCTACCTTTCCAGACCAACTCAAAATATCTCTTGTAACTCCAGTTCATAAAAAAGATGATGTGATGGACCCAAGCAACTATAGACCAGTGGCAGTATTACCTTCATTCTCAAAAATTTTTGAAAAGGCCATGTGCAACAGATTAACCCAATTTTTAGAAAAAAATAACCTCATTGATAATTCTCAAAATGGATTCAGAAAGTCAAAGAGTACTACATTAGCTGTATTTAAATTTATACAAGAAGCCCTTCAACAAATAAATGATAAAAATTATGCAGTTGGACTGTTGGTTGATATGACTAAAGCGTATGACAATGTGTCACATTCAATCTTATTGAGTAAATTATATGGATCTGGTATTCGAGGCCCCGTTTATGAGTGGTTTAAATCATATCTGAGACATAGAAAACAAATAGTACAAATAGAGACATACCTTCCGGATTCAAATGAGATTAAAAAAATATGGTCTACCGAAAAAACTTTATTGTCTTCTATACCGCAAGGTAGCGTGCTAGGTTGTGTTCTTTTTTTAATATATATAAATGATTTACCAAAAATTTTTGATAAAAAAATATCTACTACAATTTTGTTTGCAGATGATGTATCTATATTGGTAAAAAATAATAACCCTCTAAGTATAAACACTATTTTAGAAGATACAATACAAACACTTATTAATTGGTTAGATGATCATAACTTAAAAATAAATCTAAAGAAAACTAAATTAATTGAATTCCGACCCTACAATAAATCACCTCTTGATATACATGTAAAACATGAACAAACTGAAATAGAACAAATTGAATCATTTAAACTGTTAAGTCTAAACATTGATACTCACATAAATTGGAAGACTCATGTAGATCAAATAAAATCAAAAATGTCACAGTTCACCTATATCCTATACCGAATTAAACTTGCTACTGACACTAAAACAGCTATTGCTGCTTACTACGCATATGCTTTCTCCTGGCTCAAATATGGTATCATGCTATGGGGAACTAGTCCAGATTTTCACGAACTTTTCATACTACAAAAAAAAATGTATTCGTATAATAGTACAAATAAAAAATACTGTTAGCTGCAAACCATACTTTAAAGACCTTAAGATTCTAACTCTATGTTCTATTTACATAGAAGATATATGTATATTTGTTTTTAAAAACTATGAGACTTTTATTAAAGTGCAAGATACTCACAATATAAATACGAGACATAAAGGCAGGTTGTATTTACCAGGATCTAGGATAAAAATGCTGAATTGCAGTCCATATTATATGGCAGTCAAACTTTTTAATAAATTACCACCCAATATCCGAACAGAAAAACAAGAGCCCAAATTTAGGAGACTATTAAAAGATATTAAATGTTTAAAACGGGTATTATAGCGCGAAGATTAATCAAAGACAAGCATTGAGCTTACCTTCGTTGTTTGCCCGACGTTTCGACACAGTTACATGTGTCGTGGTCGCGAGCTGACTGGAGTTCGGCGGCGGCGTCGTTCACTGGTTGGCTGCGAATCCGGAACTACCCTCAAAAAGTCACTGTTTCGACACGGTACACTAACGACATCAGCTGTACAAGTTGATCTGTTTTCCGCGGGAGGTTTAATTTTGTTCAGCACTGGTTTCCCCGTCGATGATAATTTATACCCGTCCTCTCGGTTGAAATTGGGGTATTTATCTATCTCTATCGCTTCACGCACAATTCTGGGATAATATCGGCGTTCTGTTGATAGGATTTTCGGGTCGTGAAGTTCTATCCAGTGGTTTGGCCCGCTCTCAAGGAGATGTTCAGCTATCGCGGATTTATAGATCTGTCTATTCTTTACAGCTGCAATGTGCTCCTTGGTCCTCCCCGCTATACTGCGTTTTGTCTGGCCAATATAGGAACTACCACAGCTGCAGTCAACCTTGTACACTCCAGGCGTGCTAAATGGAATGGTATCCCTTGGAGTGCGCATATGTTTTGCTACTTTGGACAACGGTGTATATACAGTCTTGATGGAGTATTTCTGTAGTACTGTTCCAATTTTATCCGTTATCCCTTTCACATAAGGCATAAATGCTGGTTGCCGACTCGCTTCCAAAGGTTTTTGCTTCTTGGCACGCCTGGGTCTTCTCACCTTCGTGTATCCATTGCGTTTCAGTACCTCCTGAACATGATGTAGTTCACTCTGTAAGTATTCAGGGTCGCATAGGTCATGGGCTCTGTTTGTAAGCGAAGTTACAACAGACTCCAGGTGTCGTGGATGGTGGTGAGAAGAAGCATGAAGATACCTGTCCGTGTGAGTGGGTTTTCTATAGACTGTGTGTGCAAGAGTACCATCCTGTTTTACAATAATCTTTAGATCAAGGAAAGCCAGAGTCCTGTTCTCTTCTATCTCATATGTAAAGGCCATCTTTGGATGTATAGAATTTAAATGTTTAAGATACAGATCCACCGCTTGCCTGTCTCCCTTGAAAATGCAGAAGACATCGTCCACATCCCTCTTCCATAACCTGACGTGACTGGAATCGCGACTTAAGGCTGTCTCTTCGAAATATTCCATCCAGATATTGGCTAACACCGGCGCCACAGGGCTGCCCATAGCCACACCATCGATCTGGACGTGTAACGTGTCGAAACAGTGACTTTTTGAGGGTAGTTCCGGATTCGCAGCCAACCAGTGAACGACGCCGCCGCCGTACTCCAGTCAGCTCGCGACCACGACACATGTAACTGTGTCGAAACGTCGGGCAAACAACGAATGTAAGCTGAATGCTTGTCTTTGATTAATCTTCGCGCTATAATACCCGTTTTAAACATTTAATATCATGTCAGTGCGCGTTTCCTTAAAAAATGAGATAACTAACAACTTTAGGATAATGACGTCATAACGACGTAACCGGACTGACTCAACCTTCTCGTCTTTTTTTTCTTTTTGTTCAACGATCTATTTAAGCTCAGATAGTCAATTAAGTCACCATATAGCACCAAGCTCTATTTCAAATTCCGATCTCCGAATTTGACAATCCATATCGAAACGATAGAATAATTATAATAATATGAGTTAGGCAGGTATGGTATAGGTAGGTGTAACCTTTATCGTTCGTTGATCAATAATGTTGGTCTCTATGATGTGTTTTTAATCTTCACAATATGGTGCCAGGCTTTGATATGTAAATGTAGAGCCTGGAAACGGGCGCGTCATTTCGCTCTAACGAGGTGTAGAGTGACAAAACGATACGTTTCATCACCGCCCACTGATGGCTGTATAAGTAATGAAGGAGATGCACACCAACAAGCGAGAACATCAATGAGCATGCAGCTGGGTTGCTTAGATTTAAGGTAGCAAAATCATGATAGGTAGTATGTAGCTATTGCAGGAGTGAATCACTTCTGGCTTTTATGAAAACGCTGAGTTATGAATATTTTCATAGAAAAAAGCATAGAAGTGGAAGGGGAATTTTATTTGACGTTTTCCTGACAGATTTTCGGGCGGAGAACTGTCATTACTGTCAAAAGTTGTTTGGAAAGTATGATTATACCGAGCTTATTTTTAATGAATTACAAGTTAGAATTCATAACGCCACGAAGGAAAGTGAGACGTTAACAACATTAATTCAGGAAATATGCCACAGGTGTGGTAACTGTTGATGATAAAAATAATCTGGATTATTATTATTAGGTACCCAAAGGACAGAACTCCTACGGTGTACTTAAAATATGTCTTGTTCCCACGTAATGATCCATATTCTGCCAGACATGATTCATCCCCAAGTTGGACTAATGGTATGGCAAATGAGTTCAGATTTATGCCCTAAACATATTAAAAAAACATAACGTCAACATAACCTTAAAAGTGCAACAAACAAACAATCAAAACAATAAGATTTACTAATTTACTGGAAATGTTTTAGGAATTTGAGCTTTTTTTTACATACATGCTAAAAGTTCACAATGGCAAACGACCACAATGACATAAATAAAATTGCAGAAACTTGCTTGAAATTATACAATAGTTTGCCCAAAACTGGTAAACCTACTGATAATGAATGGACTGTGCTGTCTTGTATTATAAAACATGATTCAAAACAGAACACTTTCGAAGTAGTGTCAATGGGTACAGGATCTAAGTGTATTGGAGCTTCGAAAATGTCTCCAAAAGGTGATATCTTGAATGACAGTCATGCAGAAGTTATCGCACGAAGGGGATTCCTCTTATACTTGTACCATAACATTGAAACTGCATTAAATAAAAGAGAATCCATATTCACAATAGAAGATAATAAGTTCCAACTAAATAGTGGTATTAGCTTTCATTTCTTTTCATCACAACTACCATGCGGTGATGCATCTATCATGCCTAAAACAGGTGATATTGAACATTATGGTGATGTTATTGTCAATAGTAAGCGTTCAGCTGGTGAACAAATTAAGAGTGATGAAGAATGCAAGAGACCCAGACTAGCAGACATACATAGGACAGGTGCAAAATGCTTGCCGAATGGAGAACAAGATTCTAAACTCGCTGGACCTTCATACCATGTTTGTGGTAAAGTAAGGACTAAGCCAGGCAGGGGCGATAGAACATTATCTGTCTCCTGCAGTGACAAAATAGCAAAATGGGTGCACATGGGCATTCAAGGTAGTTTTCTTAATATGCTACTTGCTCAGCCCATTTATTTTAAAAGCTTTGTCTTCGGAGCAAAAACACCTTTTTCTGAAGAAAGCCTTACAAGAGCATTGTTGTGTAGAAACAATTTAATCCTAGATAGCCATTTAGTGCCAAAGTTCTATCAAAGTACATTAAATATTTCTGAACTAAGATCTGATAATAGGAGCCGACCTTCTGCAGGAAGCATATTGTGGATAAATACTGAAAAGATGTAAGTGGTAGTATTATTGTATAATTATTATTTCCCCTAGAACCAGGCAATATGGTGGTATGGTGCAGGATGAAATCAATTAAAATACACAACAAAACATGTTTGACATGGTCCTGGTAATCTGGTCATCTGTTCATGAAATACGACATAACCAGCATACATGGATATGACTGTGTTAAACAAGTTTCCTTGTGAATGTTTGACCCAGTGAAGTGAAGAAACATAGAGTTAGAGACAATCATACAGTCAAGTTTTCATCATGACCTATTATTTGTATTATAGTATAGGTAGTAAATAGATAGAGTATCTGTTTTTTATATTAGCCCCAGTTCTATTACTTTTTAATGCTCATATCGAAAGAAAACTATAAATCTTGAACAAAATAAGTACAAATTTGAAGGATTGATCATAACAAACAAGTCTTCAAACTAACTAATATTCCTAATTAAAATATGATACCTTCTACTTATAATTGCATAATAATTAATTGTAATTAATTATTTTATTTTAATTTCTTTTCAGAATCCATGAAGTTGCAATTCTAGGGAAGAAATTGGGAGTTACAAAAAAGGATATAAATTCTATGAAAAGTGCTTTAAGTATAAGCAAATATCACATTTATAGAAAATTCATCAATATCTTGACAAATCATGAAAGAATAAAAGCAGATGTTGCTGGTGACATAGATTTATCAACTATTACTTACAATGAGATGAAATTAAAATCAGTGGCTTATATGGAGAAATGGAAGATGATTAAAAATAAGTTTTTTGAAATGTGGACAGTTAAGCCAGACATGTGGAATTTTTGCATTTCAAGTGATAGCTTATGAGAAATATTCTTTAGGGAAGATTCATAAAGATTTCTTGCTACTTTTCTATTTCTAACTTTCTATTTACTGTTAGATGGTTCAATACTCGTGATATATATTTAAGTCAAAGTTGGTTCCCACTGTCTGTCCCTATGTATGCTTAGATCTTAAAAACTATACAACAGATTATTATGCTTTTTTAGTAGATAAAGTGATTCTAGAGGAAGGTTTATAGGTATACTACAATTGCAATATGAATAATGTATATTGACAAAACAACTATAGCCAGGTCAGCTAGTTTATTTATAATTGTATTAACGGTGCGCCCCGGCTTCACGCGAGTGAAATGATACTAAGTGTCTCCCTACTATATTATGCATGTTATACATAGAAACCTTCCTCAAGAATCACTTATCTACTAAAGCAAAACCGCATCATGTTCTGTTGCTTAGTTTTCGAAATCTAAGCATACATAGGGACAGACAGAGAGGCAACTTTATAATATGTTTTATACTATTTATTGATTGTTAATATGGAGCATTATCAATCACAAAAAGACTCTGTTGGCGTAAATTAGGTGCCAAACATTTAGTCACGCGCCAAAATATCCTAGCAGTAGGTACGGTATCAAGTAAGTGTATTAGCTGTGTTTATGTCCTAGAGCGCTTTGCTACGAGGGCAGGGGTTATATTGTGACACGTCATTAATTAACCGACTTCAAAAAAGGAGGAGGCTCACAATTCGTCTGTATTTTTTTATGTTTGTTACCTCAGAACTTTCGCCTGGTGGTTTTTTTTTATTTGAAAGCAGGTGCTTCCCGTTTGGTCCCATATAAATTTGGTTCAGATCCGACAATGACATCCATGAGAAAACCTCATATATGTCAAATTTTACTGGTTGAAGTCGGTTCTTTTATTCTTTAAGTTATTTAAATTTCAACCTTATGGTGGTAGACCAGATTCTTGTTCTACTATACCTATTTCAAACAGTACTGTGAAGTTATACGAAATAATTTTCCTAAATGAGCAGGATCAAAATATTATTATGTATTCATAAGCCATAAATCGTACAGTTTAATCTTTTTTTGTAATTTAATTAGATTTTTGGAAATGGCGAGATGTCTATATTTATGCTAGGAATCTGATGGCGGTAATATGTCTCTGCCTATCCCACCAATAATTAAGTGTAACGATCCCTATGAATGTACCAACTTGAATATCAAATATACAATCGCCATTAACTTCACAGACACTAAGCTTTACTTAAAAGTGCAATAAAAATGGATACAAAAGTGTTCGATTGTCTTTTATTTTTCTCGCCGCCTACATGGAGGTTAACCTTTTTTTTCTGTCCCGGAAAAAGGATCTCGAAAACAATGGCTACACTCTCGAGAAGCGGCATGTGTCCAGGATAAGGGTATTAAAGGTTAAGTTAAACAAATGGGTCCGCGTCAGTGGCGCCACCTACGCGCCGGATTGCGCGTTATTGATGCTTGCAGCGTGGATTACTATCGTACCGCACTGACAATAAGGCTGCCTAAAGCGTTCTGATTTGTGAACGGAAGAGTTATTTTGACAACAATTAGGGAAGTAAATACGTGTATGTATTTGACTAAATAGAAAGAAATATACATACCTGTGTATTTAAGCTATGCAGTCTTAAGTGAAGAGCATTAAGAAGAGCGGTGTCTCCTAATACAGGCAACTATCTTGCTATATGAAATGATTTTACAAGACAGTTTGATAATGAAATAAATAAATAATTAGTACCTAAGTAATTTGTAGTTGTTGGGATAGATAAGTCGGCTATCTCTTGTTACTATTATATTAATGTCAACTATACCTTTACACAATAATATAGGTACATCGGAATAAAATATTTTACACTGAATTTCCTACAAGAGCGGGATAAATTGCGGGTAACAACGCCGCCGGGGTACTTGTAAAGTAGTTATATATCCCACTAGGAAATCGTCCTTAAGTTTACTGTGTAACTACTTATCTACAATATCTTCGATTATTTTCATTACTTGTTAAAAAAATGGCTGTCTGAAAGTCAGTTTACGGACGGTAGTCTGACGTGACAACATCAAACATTGCAGTAGGTAGTAATACACTAGAACGCGGAACGGGATAATGTCGTCACCTTTTTCGTGCATGCAGCCCGTAGTATCAAGTTATTAAACGTTGTCACGTCAAAAAATCGATAATAACTTATTCATCCATAAAAAACCGAGAACGTATGAAACAAATCCTGCGATGTCAAGCCGTTCATCGTTCAGCTTTCTTCTTTCAATTAAAAAAAGTACTATTTACGTTTATTATTTTCGATGCTCATGGCATTTGGTGCCCACTTCAATCGTGTGTTTTCTCTTGTTGCAATTTCACCGACAGTTCGGGAATTTCGCAATGGCTTCGTTTGTCATCTCTGTGATGATATGCGAAACCCTTCGATGTGAATGGGGCTTTACAGCTAAGGTACCCATTTTTATGGCTCATAATTTTTAATGAGGATTCGACGGAGGTAGTCTTACAATGTTGGTGCATGAATTAGTGAGTTTTAACTGCCTATGTAGGTAAAACTACTTATCTAGCTATAATTATGTAAATAAACACTTCACAAGCAGTTTAGGTAAAATACCCTTGTTAGCAAAAATTCAGGGTCACACATAATTTTATGGACGTCTAAATATCTCGCAATCAGGCAGGAGAGCAAGTTGAGTGAAAAAATAGATTTTTTAAGACGATAAAATAGTGAGAAAGAAATTCACTGTAACGTATTCTTGTCTTTTTTTATTAATTAATTTTTTTTTTGTGTAATTTATTGAAATTTTATATCTAACCCGGAATTTTTGGCGAGTGTATTTTCCAAGGCATAAAATCACGCATAAACTTTAAGGTTTAAGTATAGCTATATAATTATTGTTACGCGCCCGGGGGGTCGAGAAACAACGACTACAATGCCGTAGATGTGCGCCGAACATTCGAAAGACTTAAAGGACAGTATCGAAGCCGACACATATAAACCACTATACATTGTCTATGTGCTAATAGATAATCATGGAACCATCTAGAAGTCTCTGTACTTGGATACCTACCACCAAGCCAATACCTACACGTGTGAAAGAGATACAAATAGAACCTTCTAGTAGTATCTCTAGTTGGTTGCTAGTGAGTGACGTCTGGAATGTTCGAGAGCTGTGTAGATAGGTACTTGATGTATGTGTATACGTACCTATTACTTACGTGAAATAACTCTCATTTTTATAACCGTTTGAATGTAGTAGAAAGATCTCTAAAGATTGAGAAAAGTGTGGAATGATTCGGAATGCAAGTACCTAGCAATATAAGTACCTACTTGCCTACTGTTGAGTAGGTATAAACACGCGAGCCGACGCCGGTTAGGTATCTAATTATTATTATTATATACATAATTATTATTAGAAGTTTCGACTCGAGAAAATACCTAAACCAACTCGAAAATTCTGGATATGTACGGTTGGTATATAAAGAACGACGATCGAGTCGGCGAGACAGTTTTCAACTAAACAGCGATACAGTGAACATCAAGAGAGAATACTAAAGGAAGCTAACAAGAACAAGTGATTGTGCGATATTAAAAGTGTTTACTAGCGGTTTTAGTTTAACGTTTGTAATTAGTTTATGTAATTACAGTACCGAAATAAAGTGTAATTCTTGATTATCGTAATAGTGTGATTTTCTATCGGTACGTGGGGGGTGGCCACGTACGTAACACTATTTCATAGTAAATTGCCCAAAATATACTCTGCGCAGTATCCATAGGTACCCCGCCCTTTCACATCGCATTTTGGATTTTATCTATTCATCAGCACTAAAACATGATAATTGAGTTTAATACTCAATGTATCATTCTCTGTTGCTATTCAAGCACTATTTAAGTTCTAGAATAGGAACGGGGAAAGGTACCTTGCAATTGAATGCTATATTTTCGCATTTATGAACAAAGTATAGAATTTTCCAAAAAAAAACAATCTGTTAAAGATAGTTGAAAATGAAATAGATGTAACTAAGTACTTTATTCTATGATCGAATGAAGCGAATTTAAAAATCCAAACTAAAAAAAAAAAAAAAAAAACTTCACGCCTTTA
>SJJU01001799.1:0-11576 GCA_012932125.1 Conopomorpha cramerella | reverse complement strand
TGTGGTGACGGCGAATAGAATACATGTGTCACCACCCCAGACCAACTTTTCCCGTCATGGGGGTCGTAAGAGGCGACCGAGGGAGCTCTCCAGAGAACGGGCAGCAGCGCTCTTTGTGAGTTAAACCACAACACCACTGCGATCGCCAACCCGCCTGCCAAGCGTGGCGATTATTGGCATTTCACCCTAAATGACGGAAATCATTGAGGAATGACGGAAATCATTGATGGAGGCCCTCGTCCAGCAGTGGAAGTTATGTGGCTGATGATGACTGAACTTACCAGTTCTATGGCGTGTTCGTAGAGCAGCTGGTCGGTGAGCGCGGGCTGGACGCCGGCCGCGTGCAGGCGCCGCGCCTCCGTCACCGTCAGCTTGTACTTGCCGTTCATCAGACCCACCACTGCAACGCGAAAAACGGTATTAAAGTTACTTAAATAAGGTAATCTTAATGTCCGGCAAAAAATAATAGTTTAAGTAAAAATTATATCTGTCTTATCCGTTTTACGTCAAACTCTTGTTTGCGATTGAAACTTAATCTTAGCGATAGCGATTAGTCATCGATATGGATCATGAGCCATTATATCATAACATGTATTTATTATTCTGAATGTATTTATTAAGAATGACTGACTGAATGACTCGACGATATCATGAAGATATCGACTGAAGTTTTTCTCCTATGTTGTACTTTTTTGTTGTACTATATATTTAACTTTTATTTCACGTCATTGAATACGGAAAAGTAGAGATTCCACATTTCATCAAGCATTAAGTCAACATGATAGCATGAGTATGCATATGAGCGCATGTAGCGCGATCAAAGAGTTCCTTTACAGTTTATCTATGGAAACGTGGGGTAAAAAACTCATAAACTAGCGGCCCTAGTTTCACTTGACACAATACACGTTTGGTTAATCTATTGTCACTACAAGGCCATGTTGAGATTACCTAACCTACCACAGATTGCCTAACTTCATTGGTTCATATGGGTCCGAGCGCACAGTGGCATCTTCGGGTTTTCTTCTCTATTGACAATAATTCCAGCCTAGTTGGGAACTCTGTAACCCTATACCGCTTTACGTGGAAGAGTACTATTTCCGTAGGGGCCAGTTGTACAGTGTGTGTGTGTGTGTGTGTGAGCGAGAGGGAGAGAGAGGGAGGGAGTGGGATCGGTATACAAATTCCGGGATATTCCCACCCACTTTCCCACCACTGTGATTCCTGTTAGAGCCAGGATCTACAGCGGCATCCAGAATAGACAAGAGCTCAATCAGTGACGACTGGGCTAGATCCCGGGGGGGGCCTAGCCTTCTGTCTTGGATCCCACATAGTTATTAAACTAAAGACGGTATAGAAATAAGAAGAAAAAATACATATATGCGCTGCATTGCAATGCATACCTACATATGATTTTTTTTTGACTTCCCTAACCTAAACAGTGGGAGACAGCATTATTACAATCGAGGCACAAATTGCCTTTCGGGAGAGCACCACGGGTGAAGGGAGTGGGAGCGGTGTACTCACGGGCGCGCACTTGCGGCGTGGGCGCGAGCGTGCGGCGGCGGTAGTGCGCGGCCGCCAGCTTGAGGCCGGCCGACAGCGCCTGCAGCGCCTGCACCAGCAGCCCCAGCCGCAGCGCCTCCTTGCCCAACTCCGCTGCGCGCGACACAATTACAATCACAATCTACCAAGCATCTCGCCGTGCGTTTGTGCTGCCCCCGAACACGCACAAAACACACCAGCCGTAGTAATAACAAACATCTTTTAGCTCAACCCGTACGGTATTTAATTTACATACATACATACACTTCACGCCTGTCTCCCAGAGGGGTAGACAGAGACTACAGATCTCTATTTGTCACGCTCCTGACATACCCCTTTCGCTTCATCTACATTCAAACATCTTTTCATACATGACTTCCGGTTTCGAGTAATTATTTTATCTTCACAAAATAGATTTGTGACATTATGATGGGATTCATTAACATGCAGTACAAGCTATTTCCCCTTCAAAAAGATTTGTGTCAATATTTAAAAATATTATTACAATTTCAAAAATGAAGAAATTTGTATCGCTTTTCAGTATTACTTGCAGTTTAATGTTGTATAAAAGGACTTGATTCCGTATCTCACAAAAGTATAGATTAGAATAATATTATGTCAGCTTACCATCAGAGTTGTCCATGAGGCTGGCGATAGGGGCGCCGCAGGAGACGGCGAGGTCCGCCAGCAACTCGGCGAGCATCAGGACAAAGTTCAGTTGAGACACGACTTTGCTGTGCTCCTCCTGAACAACAATACGGGCATATTATACAAAGTCATAATTTTAAAGGTATAATACTATACATATAAATGGTAAATTAAATCTGGAACAGTAACAATTACAACAATTCAGTCATTAGATAACCGGTCCCTGATGCATATCCGCATCACAGACGTTATTACCTATATGAGTAACAACCAATAATTAACGATAAGCCATTAAGATATAATTGAACATAACGGATTTGGACCCCCGTCGAGTAACAATAATAAGAAAACGATAATTTGTTTCGAATGAATTACATTCGTTTCGATGACGTAACACCAATCATGGCATAGCACGCGAGCTGCTATTAGTAGATGTTATGGGAAACAAATGGTCGTTTTCTTACTTCGCAAATCAAGCGGGCTACGTCATCGTTGTACCGGATAATTAGATGGAAAACAAGTGTCTGGACATGAGCCAGACCTAGAGCCTGATAGAATGGTCCAAGAAATCTGACCTCATGTCATGACGTCGAGGATGGAAAAACAGGAAATGGAAAGCGGGGCACATGGCAGAGACAAGTTTAGTATAAAACTAGGACATATAATAAATGGTTTCTTACTTAAACATACCCAGTTTGGCAATGCTGAGATTGTTTTAACTTTCATCGGCCAATCACATCAATGGTTAAATTATTACATATCAACTGATCAATTTGATGGCACTTCAAGAAACCGGGATAAAATATAATTGATAAATAAGGTATTCAGAAATACCCTTCTAGGCCAGAAAGTTTCAGGTCTAGAAAGTTTAACTGTTTCTGTAAAGTTTAACTGTTTCTGTAAAGTTTAACTGTTTCTGTAAAGTTTAACTGTTTCTGTAGACTAAACTATCAGCCGAAGTCTGTATTCCGCAGGGACTTAGGTAGGGGGAGACAAGTGCGACTAACGTTGAGTATGGTCTCCTCCTGCAGGTTGGGTATGTAGACGGGCGGGTCCTGGTACTTGAGGCCGCGCAGCAGAGCGTCGGGCAGCGTGGCGGCGCGCTTGGGGGAGCCCACGCCGCCGCCGCCGCTCGCCTTCAGTGCCAGCGATATGGGCGGGGACGAGCCTGGAACAATGGCATGTTGCCATAATATACTTCTTTTCCTTAACTTATTATGGTGTACCACTGCTGGAAAAATGCCTTCCCAACCGGATATTTAAGTTAATATAATTATTTATACTCATATATTCATTTTCATTCATTAGATATTGGGATTCTTTTTTATTTTACACATTATACAAACTCAATTTTTTTACTATGAACTAACGTTTGACCACCAACGTTTTAGTATAGTCTAATAGTATCTTATGTTGTCCTTATCTGGAGTCGTAATGCATCTCATGGTATCACAAGTATATTTTGAAAGCGAATGAATAAAAACATTTTCGATTCGGTGACTGGAGAGTAGGAAGGGATGCCCTTTTCATGCAATTGAATTATCAACATTAATTAAACATACTTTGATTTGGACTGACAATGTAAGCCTACAGTTTGTTAAATGAAGTAAAAAACATACCCCTAAGTTTAAAGTAGCAGCAAAAGAACGCGTTATAAATCACGACCTAGGTGTTAAATTGACACTGTGCAGTAATTTAATCTCGCTTGACGGTCGACGACCTCGAAATATTGACAAACATTCGAAAATGGATGGATGTGTGTATTTTTGTTCTTTAGAAACTTTACATAACATTTGTTGTTTGTAAACCAAGATAGCAACAGTAGGCTATGAGATTTGTAGATATTTTATATTATTATGCGACTAAATAATAGCAAGTAATTGAATAATATTTCCGAAAATCAGTATATAAATAAAAATATTAAAAAAAAATGCATCAACATCTGTGTGCCCCTCGTGCACGATAATTTTAATGATCTAAGCTTTCATAAGTTCAGACTGTCTAGTACTAGTTGTTTTATACTAAGAGCAGAGCAGTCGCAGAGGACAGGATGGCGTGACGCCATCTTCACTTTGCTAAATAGCAAAGTCCATTTTTACAACTAGGGTATCATAGGACTTAAGTACATATGTAGTGATAATGGAGGTAGATACATACCCGATCGTCGCAATGGGCTGGCGTTAGTTGGCGACACCTGCCACAGGCTGGGCGGCGGCGAGCTGCCCGACGCGCTGCGCCGACGCGTCGACGGCGGCGTGCCCATACCGAACGGCACCTTCACCAATACAAAACGTTATAACATTGCCACTTGCTTACATCATCGATCTAATGCCTGAAACACGCGTTGAAGTTCACGTCTGAGCGATTCCAAGTCAAAACTGACCTGATGCTGTAAATGGTAATTTGAGAATCAAGTTCAGGTGACAACAAACTCGTTTTTAACGCCGCTCCGTGTAGAAGAAGGTCGTTTAGGGTGTGTTCCAGTCTTAATGCTTCTTTTTTAACAAATGATTGGTCACTATTCCCACTACCCTGCTAATAGAAAATTGAGACTTAGCAAAAGCGGGCGATTGCCAAGATTACATGTTGTAGACTTTGAGAAGATTACACTATAGAGTATTCAACATTTTCAGACAACACTAGTAGGTACTTAACAATAATGTCACTGTGATATATTCACTGTAGACGTCGGAAAGATATGAGGAAACGAATACAAAGACACATTAGAAATTTAGTTACAAAGGAAGAACCCAATGGTAACTTTTCTTTGCCTTTTGTTCAAGGCATCTTTCTTTGTTAGTTAAACATAAAGGATGGTTCAAAGACATCTCAGATATTCAGTGTCGACATGAACAAGAAAGAGAGATAATGATCCCAAATGTGGTACACACACTTTCACAATAACTTGTCATATCGGTATGAAGCATCACAATTGACATGACGCGCCGATAGTGTCATTACATCGATGTCATAGGACACGTGTGCAACGTACTATACATATACGATAGAAATATTCAGATTGTTATCTCCAGGAAGTCGTAGGAAATACAGGTATACAAGTAAGTATAGATAGGTACTGTTTTGTTCTACAACTTCTATTTGTTTTTGAACTACAATATCTAAGTACAAAGCGTTCTTAATAAAGCTGCATTCAAAACACAAACAACTAATATCAATACACACACACACACACACAGTTAAATTCATGAGTGTTAGGAAACCAACACCACGTCAATGTAAGAGATGATGATAATGATATGATAAGAGGTTGCGAATTTGTGCATAAAGAAACATAAAAATTACGTTGAAGGAAATGATAGAGATCTGCGATCTGTGTGATGTGACGTGTCCTTGATATCTGGTGAGACAATAGTTCTAGTAGTATTTTTGACTTCTCTTAATATTTATTTCACATATGACTTGAACACTTGGTGACATAGTTCCCTTGGGGACGGTTACACCCCTGTCACGTTGAAATATTAATTCACCTTTCTTGATCTATTAGCAATCTTTGCGTAGATCATTCGAGTTTCATTATATATGCATTAAGTTGAATCTATCCATCTTTCCATTTTAGTGTAATACGAGTATGTACTGGCCAAATATCAAGTAGTGCATTGTGCGACGACTGTGCTCTGATGAGTGGATCAGGCTTCGTCGTGAGTGCAGAATATTGTTTGCAATGCGTTCCACACCCTCCGAAAACATTTTTACTACTATTCCTCACAACATACATCTCTGGGCGCACATAAAAATCCATTTACACCTCAAAAGCGCACTCTCGTTTCATCGGCGCTGTACTTTGGCATACCATAGCCTCAGCCGTGGACCGAATATGCGCAATCACATTTCCCTTCGAATGGGAAACAAAGCGCTTGTACACCTATTCAGATGCCACAAAACATTCCGCCCTTGTAGTCCGGGCTGTCAAAATTGTCATGTCGTATGAGCAATAATGTCAGTGGGTGTTGGGAGCTGAAGTTTTGTTGCATAGAATACCGGTGGTAGTGTTGTACTCACAGAGGGCGGTGAGATGGAGGCGATGTTGGAGTTGCGCGCGTGGCTCGGCCGCATCACGCTGATTGGCTGCGAGCGCGGCACGCCGGCGGGCTGCGGACCGACACACGTCACACGCGACCCACACGACACACACGCTCTCGCACACACACACGCCGGCGACATACTCTAACACCAACTTCAACCTAACTCTGCTGCGCTCCACGCGAACATTGCTGATATTGTGAAACCCACGTAGAGTGTTTAAGGCGTAGGTTACCCGGTCTGATGGAATATCGATCTTATTGATTTGATACATCAATAAACTAGAGCATGAACAAATTAGAAGAGGGTGTTTCTAGTTTGTTCAGATTATCGGCTGAAGTGTATCTAGGGACTTCAGCAAAGGAAGCGTTATATCGGGCTGGTGGAATTGCTCTTTAATTATTATCAGACGGGTAACCTAAGTCTAGAAATCTGGTGTGTGTCTTTCTGTGATCATTCCGAGAACTCTTTGTGATGGTGATTGATTTTATATACACATGTAGGTAAATATAACTCAATTGGATGCGACGCACTCGAGTGCCGATTCATAATATCGGAGATTCATATCGCACAGTGCATGTCTGTTGAGATATACAGAAAGCGATGCTATGAAGTTATTTAAATAGAAGATAAAACTAAAAACGTAATATTTATAAGTACTGATCGTTGTGGTTAGCAGTGTGTTGGTATTAAAAATAAAAGTTAAATAAATTACGTACATAGGGTGTATTAAAAAAAAAAGTTGATGGAACAGAATATGATAAAGGAAACATTCATAAAACAATAAAATCTCTATAGTATTATTGTTAATTCAACCAACACTCGTTATATCGTAAACTAGATCATCCACTCGTTGGCAAAAATAAAGCATCACACGTTATAAGATAACGTCAAGGGTTATAACTCAGAATTACTGTCCACTCGAACAAACATGCTTCTATTTGAATGCATTAGGATTATCTGGCACTACATCAAAACATTGTACTGAGGGGCACTAACTTTAGAAGGAAGACAGATAATGTATGTAGGTAGTTCAATAAATGATTGACAAAATATTTTACTACACAACATCGATATTTGTAAAATAACTGAAGATACTGTGCTGCGTGGGTACTTACCCGGATCTGTAGGTGGTTAGGGGAAGTCGCCATGTTGGGTGTGACGTTGTTGTTATTGTTGTTCTGTAGGGCGTTGAGTAGAAGCGTGTTGGGGCGCGAGGCGGCTTCCGAGCCCGAGGAGGAGCCTCCCGAGCGCTCGCCCGCCTCGCCGCCTTCGCCCGCCTCCACCAACACAAAGTCCTCCAGCCCCGTCCATGTGTTGTCTGACGATTCCGCTGCAATATTTAAAAAAAACATGAATAATTCAACATATAACACAAAACTTAACTAGATAAAAAAATACATTACAGGTTACACGAATCCGAACTCTGGGCTTGGGGAGCGAGGGGTACGAATACAAAAGTCTCTTAGCAACTGACGGTACGCGAACGTTAAAGTAAGGATGAATTTTCCATTTCGAAATGATATAGTTCGACAAAAGACGTGGCCTCTCCATATGAACTATTCGACTGGCTGAAAGTTGGCAGGGCTGCCGCGAAGGTGGTGTCACGGCGTGACGTAGCCGCCCGCGCATCACAATGTCACATTCGAAAATAGCGAAGGTTGCCAGTGCCATTTGTTCGTGGAAACACTTCAAAAGGGGGTTTTCTGCACTTTGGTCCCGAAACCGGAACTTTAGCATACATAAAATAAAGAATAGACCTAAACATATGGCACTAGGTAACTGCGTATTTTCGCAAAAGTTACCCAAAAGCAGTGATTACAAATATGCAAATATACACAAAGGAATATGCTAACGACCGTGTTGTCAATGTCGTAAAACGAGTTCTGAAACATAAATTGACAAACATCTGAACAATAGGTTAACGAAACAATCGTGACTAACAAAAGGGCGCCCCCTTTCAGTGCCCTAGTGCTCCGGATTGCGGTCACAGCCTCACGTTAGAGTTCTAGAAATAATGGAATAATTGCACATTAGGTCACTTATCTTGTGCTATTTTTACAAAGAATGCGAGACAGTAATTGACCAGGGGTTGTTGGCATGCACTCGAATTATTTTATTGGTGTATGGGTAACATGACGGTGTTTGTGTTTGTATGAAGCAAGCGCGGACAGCGACAAGCGTCCGTGCCAACATCGCTAGAGCATTCTTCTAGTAAACAATTCGATTTACATCACAACAAACATTAACCAAACAGCTTTTATTAAAGTTTTTTTAAATATAGAACTGAAATGCGTGGTAATTGGCTATTTATGTACCTGTTTTACGTATGCGCGTAAATACTAATGACTGCTTAGGACATTGCGTCGTTTTGAAAACACAAAAAAAAATGTCTGACGTTTCAAAAACGTCATATCATGTCAGAAATATAAAGTAAAACAAAGTTTTGTACGTGGTAACCTAATGATGAAACTTAATATCAAGAAAACTTTTAATTATTGTGAATACATATACCTATAAAATAGTATTTGTTATTTTTTATTAGCTAAAGCACTTACGCCAATTATCAAAGTTTGCATAAAAATGTCGGAACAGCAGTTAGTATACATCAAGAATAGCTGAAGGCACGGGAAATACGGCGGGGGTTATCTGCCGCGTTGACAATACGTCTCAATCAAATTGATATTACACTTTATTTATGACATGTTTACCAGAGGCGGTAACGTCAGTAACACGGTCATATACTACGCTTCTACAGAGCAAAGTCGTAACTGCAATATCGGTTACCGCTTTAGTACATCTGGGTTCAGAAGTTCGGGTATTCTGTCCGGTGATTGGTTTAAAATTTATCCTATTAGGTGGTGTTAGTCTAAATTGAACATACCCATTGTCAACAAAATTTTAGAATAAGCCTTCTTCTGTACAAAAGAAGTTTATTTTTTTCTTTAACACCATACAAAATTATCCGAATTGATGAGACTAAAGACTGGCGTGTGCGGACTGGGTGACCACAGTAACGAGTAAATCCTAAGTAATACTGTCCCTGTTATTCCTTAAAGAACAGACAGTGTCATCACGTGAATCTATACTAACTTTACTAACACCAAAGGAAGAGAGTCACCTCATCAACACCGCGCGTAAGTGCGGTGTTGATTATACGAAGAGTATATTTCAATAAAAATTTCACTTTATTATACACAGCAAACACTTGAAACCGTTGCCTTATCTGTAATAGTATTTTATGATGATATTAATTCGCATTTAACAAGAGAGAAAGAAATATAGACCGACGATTACATTTACTATTTACTGATTAGTTAAACAAACACTACATTAATGTAGGTCAGATTGTTGCCTTTTGTATTGCAAACCGATCTTGGTGCGAATGGAGCGAAATATGAATTAAATATATTTTTTCATAATCAGCAAAGATTAGAAAGGACTATGTATGTCTATATGTTCCATCTTTTTAGCCATAACGTTTATCTCGATCGCTGTTCGCTTTCACCAGCTGGCGCGGGTTTTACTTTCCTCATTGTTTGTTAGAATTCAATAGGCTCAGAAACTACATGACCGTTTCGAAAAAACCTTATACCGTTTGGAAGCTATCCCTGAGTAATATAGGCCATATTGTTATGTTTAGTAAAGTTAGGAATCCAAACTAAAACTACATCAGTGTATGGATAATTCAAGGTGGAAAAACACAGAAAATACGCTGATTAAAACGGGGCTCGTCTACTAAATTACAGTATAACAGCTTATGGGTTATACTTGAGAGTGTAAATGTACAGCCCTACATGGCTAAGTCACCAGAGAAGAACCTGACTAGGTAAAACAAGTCAGCTTGTGAATTACATTATAAAAGGAACACTATATAACAAATTTAGCACATACCTGAGGAGGGTTGATTCTGTTGTTGGGCGGTTTTCTTCTGGGGCGGCTGCAACGCTGGCTGGGGCGCAGGGTGCGAGGGCGGGGGCACTCGCGACGCTACTGTTGGACGGTTTAAAGCCCCTGAACTCGTTCCTGCACGACAAACATACATATTTACTACATCTCATATATCTGGGAGATTCCATCAAGCTCAGTCAGTCTTGATATTGTCGAAGAATTTGCAAAACACGCAATCAAAACCATTGTGATTTAAAAAATATATACTTTAGCAATTAGGTATTTGTGATGAACAGTGTTTTTGTGGTATCTATTTGATTATGGTGACCCTAGTTCGGGGCGGATATCAAGACACTAAAATATAATATTGTCTTAGCCAAGACACCATACCTTGCGTGAACTTGCAGTGTGATAAAATATTTCTTATATGGATAAATTGTTATGGCCACAGGAATCCACCAAAAGCGAAGCCATAAACTGCAAACTCTGACGCAGGACTATTTATAACTGGCTTTGGTTTATACCGGCAGCATTTAAGGGTACGCCACACCAACCGCGCTCGTCAAATTTGTAACACAAAGAATTGTTTTCGACCGGTCTTAGCTAAAAGTAAACGGCATTTGGTGTGGCGAACCCTTTATTATCCCGTCTTCATTAACCGCGGTGGCACATGGCGTGCGGAAGCTCATTATACTAGCTAAACCGCGAGCACAAACTGCGGGTAGGCAAGTATATAAATCTCAGCCTTGAGTCGCGCTTATAGTTCACACAAAGGTGTCTCGTTAAAATGCTACGCGTCAAAAACGCGCTTCGTTTGCATATTATGCTACCAAGCGAGCCTCACAATCACATTCACATAGAAGAAAAAAACTACTGCCATATACAGTCTTTATCTAACTTGACACAGAATAGTTGCACCCTACTAATTATCGATTTTTTCGATGCAATTATACAAGATAAGATACCACGAACAGTGCGTGTGATCAAATATGAATCGAATGTATTGAGTGATTTTGCCTTATAAAAACGTATTAGTGTACTATAAAAAACCTTTTTTTTTCTATATACTAGTAGTAGCTAAGTTTGATTATGTGCTTCAGTAGCGTGGTGCGGGCGCAATCATCGACGGCTCCGCACGACATCTTATATTTTATGCTTCAAATATCCTTGAACAATCCGTTCCCGAATAGAAATACCTACTACGTCGCGACTCTCGGCCCTATTTGGGTCAACGGTATCGAAATTAGGTCAAGGTGTGATTCATGTTTCGATGGATACCTACGTGTACTTTAAATGCGTAATGTGCCCGTGCTATAAATAAAGGTGTTAGAATTATAAGGCATATACACACTCCACTCATCTATAATGTTTCAATGTAATTAAAAACACACGCACTATATGAATGAAGAACCAACAATCTTTCGTCAAAATCGTCGAGTGAAATCGTTAACCTC
>SJJU01001797.1:0-26620 GCA_012932125.1 Conopomorpha cramerella | reverse complement strand
TGTTTTTTTTTTTTTTTTGCTAATGACAACTTCACTGTCATACTGTCCAGAAAATCTATAAAATGAAAAAATGAGATGGCTATGTGTCTGCATGCCTGAAATGTCAATAATGGGTACACTTGGCAGGCGGGTTAGCGATCGGAGTGGTGTTGTGGTTTATCTCACAGAGAGCGCTGCTGTCCGTATTCTGGAGAGTTCCCTCGGTCGTCTCTTATGACCCCCAAGACGGAAAAAGTTGGGCTGGAACGGTGGCCTTAAATGTAAGGTGGAGTGGCCTTAAGTGTAAACACAACTGGTAGAATATACTCTACGATACTGAAGAGAAAGAAGATGTAGTACATAAATAAATAAAAAAATCCAGTCTGCTTTACTGCAGAATTTTAAATGTAGAAAATTCGGCGAAAATGGTAATCTTCAAAGATCTATGTACAATAGGTAGGTACCAGAATTAACGATAAAGAAAAAAACATTACGTCCCTAAAGTGTGTGTGCAGAATATGCGAAACATTTATTTACACTATTTTTTCAACTAATTCATCGTTCCAAAATTCTAAAAGTAAAATTTCATTTAGTTATGTACAGTTTCTTTCAATCAACAATAGTTTGTATACTAAGAAATGAAGGTGCTAAAGGCAGGTGTCGTCAACATGCTAGGTTCAGCTCGGGTCAGGGGTTACCAACTGTTGGTCACGGATGGCGATCCTCTTTTGTCCACTGAGCTCAATTCTGAGTACACTTGCTCGTTTTATTTTGAACCACAGGAAGGAAGTAAAAGCAGGCAGCCGGAGTTCAATGAAAGTTGGAAATGGTGAAAATAACACGTCCGTGACGTACATACCTATCCGCTTCACAGCTCACTTGCGCTCGTTAGTCGACGCACTGATTTATTAATTTTGTAATTGTCCAAATAAAAACCGCAAACAGTGACAGTCAGACGTATAGGAAGTTGTAATTTTTTTTTGACAGCACACCAATTTATCGGTAGCTTGTTAAAATTGTGCAGCTGGCGGTTGAAATTGTACTTTGATTTGGTTCGTAGACTATTTTGTAATGGTCTTCTTTCGGTGGTTTGATTGTATGTTGTCTTTTAGTTCAGTAGATAACACCTTAAGTGTCGCAATTTAAGGTTAAAAAGCATAATAATCCTTATAAAGCGAGTTCAATCAGTAGATAGGACTCTGGATTCTACACAAAAATGAATTGGGCAACAGGGACAAACGCTAGGCAGAAGAATAATATCAATAATCTTTATATGATCCAGATTACACGGGATTACACTATCTATGTGGTTATTAAATAAACGGTACCAACTCAACAATATAAATTTAACACGTATAGATATACAATATATTAGTACACTCTCCAATTGCAGCATTTCAGTTGAATATGACCTATGAAGGCTTAAGGCGGGGGTGGGCGTGGCAAAGGTCGCCCAATGAGGTCACAGGTCGCGAACCCCCGACCTCTTATATTTATATGGAGGTTGTATACCTACTCGCGCGGAGTGCGGGGTTGCGCGCAAACTCCTTCGAGCCGATTGATTTTGTGAAAAAGGTTCACCGCCCCTGCATTCAGTTAACACCTTTTTAGTTCACATAAATACAGACTTACCTCCGTTAGTATATAAAATAAAACAATAATTGTAACGTCAACATATGACATTTTAATAAAATGATGGATTACACTACTATTAGTATTGCCATTGAAAAACTCGATGGAAAATAAAAAAATGGGATATATATTAGGCGGGTTTTGACGATTAAAAAATATATTTTCTAGAAAAAATCGATGTGATAAAGAGAAAAATTGTATAGTCATATTCTTTATAGATAGGTAATTTATTATTGAACCATAGTAATATTATCTGTACCTTTTTCTTCGATAAAAAGCATAAAGATGAATTAGGTCGCCCGTGTTCCTCACAAAACATGTAGGTAATAGTGCAATCCGACAAGGGTCAATTAGCGCGTGAGTGCTGTATGTTAATTAAAATATGTATATTAACTAAATATACAGGAGTCACCTGTATTCTTATATCAACATACATCTTGCTATTTCTGTGTTTCTATCTTTCTTGATTTATTTTAGGTGCGCTGTTTATGCTTGTACTAGCTGACCCGGCAACAAACTGCTGTTTTGCATACATTATCAACTCACTAAGCATACATAGGGACAGACAGCGGAAGGACTTTCTTTTATGCCATGTTTTGGTTGTGATAATATTATGGAGGATCACCGTTGGAAACAAAACTTTTAATTCACACCCAAACGATCCTTGTCTCACTCTACCTACCTCGATTGTCCTATTATTTCGCTACAAGAAGGCCAGTCAAGATCTTTATGCGCTGCAATGCTTAGTCATATTCCTATGCCGTCATTAGTTTAATGTCTCATCATCATCATCAGCCACATGACGTCCAATGCTGAACGAGGGCCTCCCCCGATGATTTTCACGATCAATTGGGGGGTAATACCAATAATCGCTTTGGCAGGCGGTGTTGTGGTTTAACTCTGTGGAGAGCGCTGCTTCCCGTCCTCTGAAGAGTTTCCTCGGTCGCCTCTTACGACCCCCAAGACGGGAAAAGTTTGGCTGGAGTGGTGACACATGCATTCTATTCGCCGCCACCACACGGCTAATGTTTAATGCCACAGACACAGGAACGATAGATAAGAATGCTGCATTTAACATGCACTGTATGTGTAACCTATTTTGTACTGAATTGTTCTTTGTGTGTCTTTAGCAAAAATAAATGAATGTCTATGTCTATATCCGAACCCGGAATTGTCATCCTAAAGACAGTACCTACTTACAATAATTATGAACTTGTCCAACTACAATCAAATTGTGACGTGTAAACGCTCCATTTAACTAGAGTCGAAACACGTGTATAGAAAAAAAAAAGCTAGCTATCTAGCAAACATGGTGAGACGCGTTTCAGTCAGCTCTCGCGTCAGTCCGGGGCTGCTGCCGCGCCGTCAATCACAATCAGGGGGCCACCCGCGAGCCGCCGCTGTCACATCGGACAAGGAAAAAAGGAGTGGAGACTTCCCGTAAAACCCAAGACCAAACACTACTAGACTGCCACCTTCAGTCTGTCACTTTTCAATTCGAACGGTCACTAGTAGTTGAAGTACGCAGTAAAGGACAGAATATTATTTTTTCTTACTCTTTCGCTCCTCAGTGTTTTTAATATTGCTATCCTATTTTATTGTTAAGTTCAGTTTTGGACTCAGTCTACTTTAAAAAAAAACGCTATTAACTAGCCTTTGACCACTATCCTACCTGATGTGAAGCAGCGATGTGGTCTAAGATGGAGCACACTTGTTCATTAGGTAATACTACTTGTTTTTGGTCTGAGCATAAAACACATACCACTCTTTATAATACTATTGATATACTAATTAAGGTATTTACTTCTGGTTAGCGTTTCGGCAGGTTATACCATCCGTTTACGCGAGAGAACCCAGTGTCCAGTCACCTTAAAAAGAAAAATCAGTCATAATTCTTTACTGTTATTCTACCTAGATTTCATTTTATTTTAATTAGGTGTTTTGTGTTCGTGTTGTTGTTTTATACAATGTTTCTTAGATAATTTAGTACTATTACTAAATAGTTTGATTACGTATTAAGTTAGATCTGTTTATCTACTATTCATATCCAAGCCATATATTATTATAATAATCATAAAAAATATAATATAAAAAAAAAGTAGCCTCCCGCTGTCTGTCCCTATGTATGTGTAGATCTTTAAAACTATGAAACGGATTTTGATGCGGTTTTCTTTTAATAGATAGTGTGATTCTTGAGGAAGGATGATAGCAGAGGAACACTGTTAATAATAATCTATATGGGCAAAACAACGTTTGCCTGATCAGCTAGTTTTAGATAAAAAAATATTTACCAACCTGCTCTAAGGCTTTCCTGTCCATGCTTTGCATTCTTTAAAGTGTTCAACTATCGGTTAGTTTACCCTATCTCTTGTCCGTCTGTCTGTCTTATCACTCCATCTCAATAATGTCCGAATCTGACAATGCTCAAATATTTCTTCCTATCACATTGTTAAATAATAAATTGTTAATATCAAACATTGTATAGATCGTTTTGAAGGCAGATGGGTGTTGTGAGTCCGAAGTTTTTTTTTAAACCCAACTATAATTTTGGTTAAAATGTTTTAGAATAATATCAGTATATTCGAGACAAGATATAGGTATCGTTACTTCAAAAAAGGGAATTAAAAATGCGATATTTGCATCTCTGATCCCCTATCTTTAAGCAATCAAAACAACATCTAATGTTTAGTGTTAATGCAGTCATTGCCACTTGGTTTCTTCACACCGACTCTCTATTGTATTCGTAACACTATCTGCATGGGCTTAAACCGTACACATTCTATACAATCTGGTCCTTCAGCTCATACAAGAGCTTGGCAACAAAAGTTCCATTTAAAAAGTATATTCAAAACGGCTTCGAAAGTGACTCCTGAGCGGACATTTATCGAATAATCCAATATTTGAATGGCAAATATGTCTGGAAGTCGGTAAACCGCGACCTCTGAAGCCTTGTTTTGCTCTCTTAGGTACTAGGAATTCAGCTTCGTTAGGGTATAGTTATGATCCTTTTATACCAACAAGACCTTAAAGGCGATCACGTCAACCAGCCCTAAGAATGTACACACCATCACGTGTAAGTATACCAAGTTACCAACATATTTAAGATTATTATATAGAAATCATGTGCTATCCGTAATCAGCATTTTTTATTGATTTACAGTTGGTTTCAAATTCACTCAAAATAGTTACATATATTAAAAGAGAAATCGTCTATAAATCTGAACAATCCTTCGAACTAGAAGAAAACAGATTCTTCACTGAACTTCACAACGAAACTTTATTGAAAATTCTTGTCAATATGCCAAAAAGCGACAACCTGCTCCCGTGAAAATAACTCCTAAAAAAATCTGTGTCAAACGCAATTGTACCAATTTGCATAGTCATAAATATTTTCGATTCACAAATCGCTGCGTTTTGTCTTGCGGCTGCCGTGGGGTGAGGTCCACCCCGCTCACCCCAGATCACCCCAGAGCGAGCTACCCGACCCGCAGATACGATCTTGTCACGTCTTGTCTTGACAGATGTTGCGACATTTACAACCGCCAGTAAAAAAATAAAACGAACGTCTTTTGTTTTACCGCGGAGAGAACACGTCCTAGAGCATTGACAACTTTTCACTAAAAAGATAAAAGGAAACAAATGTCAGTCGTGCACAGTGAGAGAGACAAAAGATAAACGTGCCACCGCTTTTCCGCGTGACAAAAAAAATCAATTTACTATTTAAAACTCCCTGCCCTTCCTACAAACGGGACATGTTGTTAACATTTTAAATTCCCGTACAAACGTAAGTTCGGAATCCCAACTGCCCTGCCGCCGTTTGTTTAAGCTAAACTGTACTTTCACTGGATGTTTAAAAAGCTTCGGCTCAGGGAATCCTGGTTTACAAACCATTTCACGAGACACCGGACGTTCCCATATTTGCACACCGTTAATCAAAAACTTTTGTGAAAAGAATCGGCTGATTAATGATGTCAACCCGTCGCCTGCGACGGTCCCTCGGACCGCGGGACAGACGCTAAGAAAACAAACGACAAATAAAACGCTAATGATTCTTCTAATGGTGCAGAATAATTGTCACTAAAACCATTAGGCTGGACCCCGGCACCGTTATCTGTTCCGAAATGCTCCTTTTCGGATGAATGACCTGTTTGGTTAAATCCCAAAAGTCAATACAGCCGGGTAACTTATTTGTAAAGGTCACAGAAATCATCAATTACGTACAAAATGTTGGTAAACTTTCAAATGTGACACACACACAGCTGAAGCAGTTACGCCGCGTGAATTAGGCTCCACATTACGTACTCGTGGTGGCTGTCACCCTCCTAGTACTCATTTTGATGCGTCTCGTCCTTCATGTCGTCTAACACATCAACCCTTTGTGGTCGGCAAAGGCAAAAGTCAGCTCTCCGCCCGCTCGCTCCCAACGAGGTACAATACAAATGTTCGTCCCTGTCTTCAGACAAAAACAGAAAGGGATAAACGCCATCCATTTTTTGATCGTTCAAAGCTCAGATGTCGCAGCGCCCTCGCTGTAAAGTGCGGCATCTCGTCAGAGTTGTCATCAAATACGCATCCTTGAGGGCGGGAATCAGTTTTAAAAGCCATTAGAGGGAAATGGGGGGAGGTGTGGAGGGGTAATTAGGCTGCGTTAATATTTAACAAGTGCGGCGGCCGGAGATTAGCAGGCCCAACCCCAGCTGCGCCCAACACCTCTCGTGTATCACTTTTAAAAAACCACGACGTCAGGGACGGCATCGTCAAAAATTAATTATGTGATGTCCTCCAGCATGAAAGGAAAATTTTAAACGGATTATGCCCAAATGGCTTTTCTATTTGCGCCTCAGTTTTCGGAATCGTCACCTAACTGATTACGGCCGGAATCCTTTCGTAGGTATCGCTGTTGTTTTTCGCGTGTTTCCTTACGTCGGCGGCAAATTATCGCCGTCGGCTTTATCCTACAAGGCATTAGCATAGGACGAATTAATTCTAAAAAGGTACCACGAAACTGAAAACAGGAGTTTGCAAAATTTGCGGGTGTAATCCGACCGACCCTCTTTCCGTACAATTAGAAATGTAGGCAAAGATCGCAGCAGCATCTGCGGGTTAACTAATGGCAAATGCATTATTAAACCCCTCCGGTCTGGAGGACCCGCGACGCGCTGAAGGGTTGGGACAGATTATGTCATTATAGATTTTGGTTTCCGACCGTTTGAAGTGTTGACACTCTGCGCCGCACTGACCGACCTACGTGGACAGAGCTTACATTGACATAAGATAATGAACATTTCATGTTGCTATGTTGGTAAAATTGAAAAATCTACCAATAGGTAAGTACTACCTATTTGACAGTAAAATGTGAAAATGTGCGACCATGATCTAGATTAATGAAATTAGGTACTGACTGCAACGTCAAATTCATCCACATCAACAAATAATACTTTTTTCTTAGGCTTGTATAACACGATTAATTTTACTAAAGTATCACCTATTTTTTAAACTTATAGCAGGACTAAATATATACTTTGACTTAAAACAAACACACTAAAGAAAAACAAAACAGTTTTGTTTCTATCCAAAACATTTAACCCGGAAACAGCGCTGTCATCATGACTAGCGCACCTCGTCTTCCCACATTAATCCTCGTCAGAATACTCGCTGACCAACCCTCACCTGGCCTAGGAGAGTCCCTTAAGCCAATCAGCTACGGGTCCGGAAGACCCTGAATTTGCATGCCGAAATCACAATAGGTGAAAAACTAAGAAGTTAATGGTCGGGCCGTGAATAATTTTAGGATTAAGTATGCATGAAAGGGTTGAACAAAGACGAGGAATATAATGGCGTATGAGGTGTATTAATGCTTCAGATCTATCATCGGAAGGTAGCCGTTGCAGATGGGTTCTAGATGAAAAAAATGTTTAGTAGGGTTCCTTAGTTGTTGCGATTTTTTTTTTAAAGCGGTCTGCGTTACAACAACTGTTTTAAATCAACTAAATTTCGTTATCTCGTGTTTCCTATCTCCACCATAATTACGCATTACGATTATTAAATTACACAAATATTTGTTGTTGTGGTTGTCCTATTTGTCCAAGAATACCAACTTTTTAAAAAAGATTTCAAAATTTTAGGAATTACGAATTGTCTGTAACTTGAAACGGCTCTGGAACTGGTCTGGAAATTATCTTTAGTAAAAATGTTCATGATACAAAGTTTATGTTAAGTGTTAAACCCTCTTATTTACTTTTTGAATTAGTGTTTTGTTTTGACCTCTACTGTAATCTGTGACTTGTTTACCACATCATTACTCATAGACAGAACAAGAAAAGTACCTTTTAAACACAAAATAGGGTATACAACAAATTGGTTAGTAGGCAACAGAAACATTCGGCAAACAATACCGAGCAATGTCCATAATTTAACTAAAGCTTAGATTATAACGAACGGGGAAACAAACAACAATGTACCAGATATTAATTTCATCTATTGTGACCGCCCACTGAACACCGAGCGCTCGAAAGCAAACACGCAATCAAAGTAACTCAATCTTCCCAATTAAACTTTCTTTCAAATGAACCGCACACAACGAAACTTTACTTGAAACGTGTCTGTCCATTGAAAAGGGCAACAAAAAGGTATCGAGTATCATTATAATAGGCAATTAGAGTTGCGAAATATTTAAAAACCAACGTAAAGTGAACTGCAGATGATGAAAGTGCAGTTAGAATTTTGTAATAGAAGCATAGATCAGGAATAGTTGGACGTCTTAACCCTTGAACAAGGGTTGCTCGCGTATTTGTTTTCAAGACATTACTTTTCGCTGACTAAACAAATAATGAACGGATAAAAAGAGACTTTTGTCCTGCACACCTTTGTCACCTATTGTCGCTATTCTATCCATTGTTGTGTTTTGTTTTGTTTTTTTTTTATTATTGAATATTGTTGGGTAACCGAAATGACCGGTGGTAGTTCCTGATTGTTTGCACTTCTATGATTGATTGCGCTCGTTAATTTTAATAGCTGATTTGCGACGGTGATAAAATTCTGTGAGAAAGTGTCCGCTGTGCAAGAACCACTTCTGTCGCAATTTTATACGGCTAATGTTTAATTAGCAGTTGAAATAAGTTACGGACAGCAGCTCAGTATACCTACAATTCTAATGAACTGTAGGTATAAACTGAGCTGCTGTGCCTGTCTGTGTCTGAAGCTTTCCTTTTTTTAAAATGCTCAGTGAACAAGCGTTTGACCACCATCCTGGCTGATGTTAAGCGGAGGTGTGGTTTACGATGGAGCATCCTTGTTCATTAGGTAATATTTACCGGTGACTTGAAAACTGCAGACTATATAGGTATGTGCGGAGTACGAAACACAGACTCTAGTATATACTTGACAGTATGTTAATTTTGTACTTAGACTTTATAACTCTACATAAAACTACCGTCCATAATCCTTCATGTGAAGATACACGTTTTTTTCAACGTTACATCGAAACTAATTCGTTCGGTTTGCACATAAAGTACCATGAAGTACTATGTAACCCAGTTGTCGGGTACATACTTAAGCCTGTTTTCTGAAACGTGTACCAAACACTACTCAGGTAAGCCTGATGCTTTGTCTGACTCTTATGATAAATGTAAAAAAATGCATGGCATTGATTTTTCGTTCAGGACTAGAACTACTGGACGTGTACCAATGGGACTCTTTTTCAGAGCCTATGTACGCAACGCAACGCTTGTACGGTGAAGGACAACATAGTGATGAAACCCGCACACCACAAGGTGTGTGAACCCTATAACGGCGATGGGCTCACCCCCTGTCACCGGGTTAAATACGCTTGGTGAACCGTGGGTACTTGCTTTAGCAAGTGCCTCTGCCACCCCTCTTTGGGATTAAAGGCGTGAAGTGTATTTAACTGGAACTATAGTAATCCAATGAGTGTCAGAGTCTATATGTATGTATACATAACACTTGTACGGTGAAGGAAACGATTACTCTATAACGACGAAATGCTTTTTCTCTATTACGCTTGGTGGACCGTGAGCATTGCTTAGCATAATATGTCTCTGCCAATAACGCTATAGAATTAAAATTTGTGAAATATGTACATATGTGTAAGTTAGTACATTTTGATTGAAAAACATCGTCATCAGATTTCATAGAACACTACATTTGAAACGCGTTACTATAATTTCCTAGAAATGAAAGCGCTCGTTTACTGCAATCGTTTCACTTGCGTGTGTCAAACCACAAACCCTTTCCTGTCAATATTTTTTTACCGTCAGCCACCAGCAGCGAGTCAAACAAACGTCAATCAATGTCACCACACAGCTGGGACGAGGTCACGGATCATTATCAGCCAACTTGTAACTATTCTTCGTACTTTTTTTTTATTCTTGTTGTAGAAGATAGAAATACGAAAAATCCCTAAGCAAGATTGATGGCTTTATACTGATTATGACTTTTTAAATACACATTTTGTGTCACGTCAATTTTCTAGTAAATATTTTCAAGGACAGGTTACAGTTATCTACATCAATACATAGTATAAAACAAAGTCGCCCCGCGCTGTCCGTCCCTACGTATGCTTAAATCTTTAAGATTACGGAACATATTTACATGCGGATTTCTTTAATAGAACTAGAATGGATTAAATGTATAACTAGTTTCAGTACTTCATACAAACCGTCGACGCGTTGCACAGTACCGGGATAAAAGTATCTTATGTCCATCTCCTGGTTCCATCGGTTAAGCCATTGTCAATTTATAAATAGTGTAACTAACATGACTTACTTTTATGTACTGCGTGTAAAAGGATCCCGAGCAATGGTCTTAGAAACGTTGTTGGGCTCGTCAATATTAACAACTTTTACTACGGACGACAATGCGGGGAAACGAAAAAAATAATTTTTATCGCCATACAAAATATCATCTCCGAAAGCAAAAAACTGTCTATTCTAGAACAAAATTATTTTATCCCGAAATTCTCACGGGGACGGACTAAAACGTGAGTAACACCGCGCAGCACAGCTAGTGCTTACTAGAAAGACACAGGGGAAATGTCTCTTCAAACTGGTATATCCATCAGCAAAATATCACGTTTTGTGTTTAACTTTTTTTTTTACCTCAGTCCCCTGTGCCGTCCCATCAAAGAGCATGATCCAACGGACAAACAGCTCATCAAAGGGTTGAACTGGCCCTTTTCATAATATCAGCGGCTCAATGGCCGCAAAGGGCTTACACTCATTATGCGATAGTCGGATTCGCTCAGGTGTTATATTATAGTATTTAATGAGGTTTTAGGGATTATGAATGGGATTCTTTTTTTTTCGGTTTAAATTATGAGTACGGTGATTGATCTTTACGTATGTTTTTTTTTGTTCTTCTCTTTTCGTTATGAACAGTTGGCCAAATAGTGGTCTACCGTGTAGTTTTGGTAACATATCCTGTGTCCATTTTGCGAGCGCATTTCGGGGTATACCTAATACGCGACCATCAAATCCTCGACCATCTCTCGGCCCAGAGCTCAGGTTATATTGTCAGTTTTCTACTTTTGTATCCTTGCCTTGGGGGGTATCGTTTTGGTGGTGTGGTAAACGAATAACCGTCAAGATGATTGGTATGGAAGTAAGCCTAAAGATCTGTAGGTGAAATTAGCTAATTTCTGCATAAACCAACATAGAGTAGGTCTAACTATCGTTATACTTTGCCTACTTCCCGTGTAGTTTAAGCATAACGCGAACATCATTCGTTTGATCGTCCTTTACTTTTAGGAAAAATGGAAGACAGAAACTTGTTCTACAGAATAAATAGGACATACCCAGTATAATGAACTTTCATGTATAATGACATTCAAAACCACTTAGAACGGTAGACCATGTTATTTTTGTTCGAATTTTTATTCGGAGTCTTAAGGAAGATTTATTATGTATAATACATGCATATAATAGCATCTTTCATCATCATCAGCCACATGACGTCCACTGCTGGACAAGGGCCTTCCCCAATGACTTCCGTCATTTGGGGTGCCAATAATCGCCCCGCTCGGCAGGCGGGTTGGCGATCGCAGTGGTGTTTCGGTTTAACTCACAGAGAGCGTTGTCTGTTCTCTTGAGAGTTCCCTCGGTCGCCTCTTACGACCCATGACGGCCGACTGTGCAACTATATAGGTACTTATCAAAATAGTGGGAATTAGTGATGGTATAATATATTATTTACTATCTGGTGTTGCTCTAACTGCCTTACTAATAAGAATAGTTGTACCAAGTACAAATTAAACCTTTCCTGTCGTTTTATGATAGGAAAAGGTGGCAAGGTGGGTAGAGGACAACAAAATATTAGCTTTATCCTCCGCGTATCCTTTTTACTATTAAAGCGTTAAATGTTTATAAATCAAGTCAACATTTGTCGGCAATAAAACTATGCCTTCCTAACGTGAGCCATAAAATTCTAACCTCGTAAATGTCAAAAATAATATTACCTCTAATAATTTTCGTGAGTATCGATTGCTCTCAGATTTTCTTGTGAATGATGAATTTCTATAATACATTTTACTTGGACCTATAAATATTTCTCTTGTTAAAACTAAACTACTGATATTTCCGTTATCAGTCTTCTTCTTAAAGATTACTCGTATACTTCCATATAAACGAATAGGTAAAGAACAAACACACCTCCCCAATACATCTTAAAAACCATATTTGTAGAGGTATATCTTTGTACAAAACATAAAAGTTAACAAATAGTACGAACCTCAAAAAAAAACATTTTTTTTTATAACCACCAAACATACAAACAAATCAAATGGTCAAAATTTCAATAAGATGTCATGATCTCAAACATTCTGTTTGTACATTTTTTATCAATAAACACCCCTCATCTCGATTTGATCATAATTGTGTGTGTTTTCCATAGAGTCAGGGCGTGCTGGGCTCGTGCCGGTAAAGAATGGTCATCTGACCCACAGGTGAAGATGCCTTAGGGATGCTGCCCACCGCACGCTGACCGGAGATCAAACCTGTTTTTTATTAATACAGTGATAATTTTATTCATGCACCACTTTGTTCGGTGATCGTCCACTCACTTGGCACGCGTGCTGAGTTACTTCATTTTCGAATTCTGGTTTTAGGACGGACACTGAAAGAAACCAGGTACACAAGCGTCGGTGAATAAATTTACAGAAATTAAGCGATACTAGTTATGGTAGCTTACCCTAATTCTGTTTCGCTGGTACCATTTAGGTAACTAATAGGTTAACGTGCCCTATCATAGACCACAACAAACCCGTTGACACCTGACAGGTTGATGTTCAAACTATTGCCTATCTGTAATAAAAAAAAAACAATCGGAGCGTGTAGTCGGCAACAACGCAATTTCTATAAATTTCCTGATTTTTGGTACATAGTTTCTTCTGTTTAGGCCCTTCGGTATCATCTGGTCATATTTAAATGTACTATTTCTTTTCCAATTTGAAAAGTATAAGTATACCTATAACATATTGCTTTCTATGCCTATCATGAGTAACATTGTAGATGGATGCCTCATAGTCATTTCACCGTCGCTAAACGTGTATTCAAAATGACGTATTTTTTCTGACGTAACGTAATTTCATGGGAACTATGAGTCCATAACTCATAAACAAAACGGGACAACTGACCAAAGTCCGGTATACCGAAAAATCGGAAACCCGTTACGCCAATAACATCCACCGCTAGGGACACGTGAAGGGGACAAAGTGGTCTTTACAAGTATAGTCATAAGACATCTTGGGGTTCCGCGCAAATCCTTCATTAATCCAGCCGAACACTGCAGGACAAAGGGCCTCTTTCGTCCATTGAAGAAGACGAGTAGAACAGTTTCGGCACTGCACACTCGTTTAAGAATGATAAATTACCAAAATGGAGTTGGTATGTCCATTCCCACAGATATTAAAATGGGGAACAAAGGATTGCCCCTAAGTATTCGGTCCCATGCTGCGACATTCACAACATAGCTCATGTATTTGCTCTTCACTGATCTAAGCTGACACTACGTTTTAAGTTAAAGTATATGGTAAAATGGTTCAAGATTGGCTGGTTCGTAAGATTCATTTATGGCGGCAAAGGTATAGGAATATGAGTTGTATGCAAATCTGAAGGAAATTGGAAAAGTTGCAATCGATTAGCGAGAGTGCCTCTTTGATGTATTGTTTAGGTTTCGTTTGTGGTCGGATTAGGAGGGGACTTACTCCGTTCCGAGATTAGGTCTGATATTGCTATATCGCAAATGAATGAAAGCTTTGAGGGAAATAACGAAGCAAAAGGCAAAGACACAACACATTGTAAGTATATTTCAAATCCAATATATAAAATGTACATATATGCGCATATTTTCTGAACGTTTAAAATATTTCTTATGTATTTATTTTTTTCACATTTTTAATGTACAGTGTACAATAAAGATTATATTCATTCTTTATAATTAACAACTGGTGATTCTCACAGAACATAGTTTACCTCGAGTGAAAATGTCCGGCTGGAAATTGAACATACGGAAATAAAAAAATCCAAAAATGCACCATAAGGAGCCGAAAATCATAACCACAGAGATACTAATCTAAAAGCCCTCACCTCCAACAGTAGATCCAAGCATCAATGGGAACACCATTCAAGGCGCTCTGACCACCAATCACGTCTTGACAAAATGACAAACGACTGTCATGACATCGTGACACTTCCCACCCCCGCTGCGGACAAGACGAACGATCAGCTAATGAATGTATTATACACGGTGATAATGACACCACTATGTATACAAAAACAAATCATAGAACATCCCATCTCTAAAGTAATTTTGGATGAAACGAGAATCCAATTTATACTGGTCAAATTCTCTTAGCGTTTAACATCGCAGCAGGTGTAGATCTTAAACGCATGTACTACACAGCTAGAAGATTAACAAACCACTTGTTTAAGGCAAGATCTTTTTGGAGAAGTTCAAGATATATTAGCCAATACATATTAAAAGCTCACACAACATTCCGGGGGGTGGGACATCGTTTCTTAACAAAATTTGAATGACAATGATTATTGATGTATTGAATGTATTGGTGATGGATGTGAATGGTGACGCATAAATGAAAGTATTTTTTCGTGTAATAAAGTAAACGCAATGAACTAAGATAGTAGAGTGAGTAGATCTAACTAAATACTACAACAAAGTCGCTTCCCACTATCTGTCAGAATATGCTTAGATCTTTAAAACTGCGCAACGAATTTTGATGCGCTTTTCAAAGTGATTCTTGAGGTAGGTTTGTATGCATATAATAGCAGAGAAACACTGTTATTAGTGTATGTTGGCAAAACAACCGGGTTAGCTAGTTATTTATAATTCCAACAATCGAATGTCATTCATGTCTAGTCATCATGACATCGCTAAAATTTTAGTTTCATTATTAAAACTCGAAAAAAATACATAGAGATGTATTGTAAGATGATGTGTTGTCACCGTGTTAGAGTATTTTAACACATGATGTAAAAGGAATAAAAATACTGTTCTCAGAGAAATTGATTCGTAAATAAATTATAATCCAAAATTGCGACCTGAAGACATAAGCTAAGAGCTTCAGCAAGAAAGTTATCTATCAGTTTTGGTGACACTTCCTGTGTCACGAAAACATCCAATAAGGTATACTTGTTATATTGAGACAAGTAAACAATGAACCTTAATGGCTTATGTCATTCAAATTATTAAATCGGTCGGTGTACTACAGTACCAATATGAGGCCCGTATTCCGAAAACAGATCACAGTGGCGTGCAATTGGAGAGGCCTATGTCCAGCAGAGGACAAGTATGGGCTGATGATGATGATGATGATGATTCTGAAACGTGAACCAAGCCAAAGCTCAAGGTAAGTTGTACACCTTGTCTTACTCTAATAGCCTCTCATGTGCATTGATTTCCGAATATCGGCCTAGATCTTGTAAAATCCATAGATTAAACCCGTCATCCCACAAGTCGTGGGAGCGAAAGTCCATATTTGTCAGAACAATGCAACAAATAATATCTGGAATTAAACTGCACAGTTTGTAGCAATAACAAGAAGCTATCGGAGATAGGGTTTTGAGATTAGATTATCTTTCAAATCAGGTTTTGATTATTTAAGCTTGGTATTCCTTTAAAATGGTTTTGGATTTTGGATTGGACAAAATCTGAAAAAATATTTTTGAAATATTTGAATGTTTTGTATACAAATCAAATTCTGGCAGAATGGGAATTAAAGAAATCCAATAAGATTTTTATATCAAGCTGTATTTTACTAATATGACTTCGTAGAGAAGAACTTAAATAATTACAATGGTAATTGACTAAAGTTAAGTGCTGTCTTAAATTTTCTTAAAGATCTCAATTCGGAGCGAAACAAATACGCGACGGCACAAAACCCTACAAAAAATGTCGATTATATTCAGCAAGTTTTGAATTCATATCCACACCCTTCCTCCCGGGCCCAGCAAATCGATGTACCCAATCCAATAACAAAAATATCATAGTAAGTTGATCTTACGCTTTGGCGCAATTTTCGTTTTTATCACCTTAGTGAGAAGAGTCAAATTTTTGTGGCGAACCTTCTTCGGGTAGTAGTTCAGCATGCGACAAGAGAAACGTGACCGAACTTGTATCACTACTTTATGTAAAATCTTATCTCGAATCGCATCGGTCGATCTGTCTACCAAACATACCCACTGGAAACTGAATATTGGAGCTCCCGTAGCATGGACTACAGCTGCTGCAGGAATTCGTTAACCTTTCCACCGGTTTCTATTAGCTACTGCATTCACAGCAACATTTATAAACATACTCTTAAACTGCAAGATTTACTTAATAGTAGATAGAAATATGTAATAAATATTTCTACTATTTTCAATGTATTTGAAGTGATTCTATATGGTAATGGAACAAACATACCGTCACTAAAGTAACAAAATTACTACAAATAACGCTAAATTATGAAGGAAAGTCATCATAAGTCTTAAAATGAAAACGAGCATCACCTATTCATTTTAATACCGTATCATTATTTTCATACGGGCAGACATTATGGTCTTTAAATCACTAGGACTACAGTTATTAAATAACTTTGAACGGAGGAAGTCGACGTGTGTGCATTCTAGATCAGATCAGAACGGCTCGCCGCTGCCGCCGGCTCAGATACTATCATCCACTAACAGAATATTATAACTTTCACTATGCCGACTGGGTGTTTACTTGAAAATTATATAAATGCAAGAAAATGACAAGAAAACATAGTACAGCCACTTAAAAAGTGAAAACATTTTTCATAATGCGATTTTTAATTGCCAACTTACTTTTTACAGTCCATAAATTGAGTGAAGACGACAAAACTGGCAAGTAATAATCTCATTACAAAACCTCTCAGGAAGTTACACAGAAAAAGAAAACAATAAACTCTAACCAACCAGCACGCAACCCTTTGCCGGGAAAAACAGAAAATTAAAAAACAAACGATCCTTCACGGAGGGGACAGCGGGGCAAAAATGGAAAGATGAAAAAGTGTCTGTGAGTTTGTCCGATGACAACATCCATCTCAATCAATTTTGGTCGAGGCTCCCTGAGGACTAACCCTTCCCTGAGGGAGGGAGGGCAAGTATTCTATAACCCAATTAATGGTGAAGGGTTGGGTTACCCCGAGTCCTCGTGCGGTGTGATATGTGCCACAAACTAATTAATCACATTATTTTTTAATTTAAAATCTTGTGATTGAGTGCGACGTTGTAATTTAGGATTCGGTAGATTTTACATTCCGCTATTTTTCTTGTTCGTGTGTATTCAATTCAAGACGTGAACGATGAATAATTTTAATCTTTAGTTTCTAAAGACTAACGCCAGTATTGAAAAATTGTTTGAGATAAACACATGACATCATCATTCGTTAAGTAGGTGCACGTGTAGGAATGATATCTATGTAGTAATAAAGTATAATAAGTACAAGTTGATCTCAAACACTTTGTCTTATTGCCTACTAAATTTAAAATATTAGAATTGAGCAAAGAGTACATTATTTCATTGTCTTTTTAAAAAAATAGAAACGTGGTAGGTAATTATCTGACCTGTGAGAGTAATTAATCTTCCATGGCGATCTAATAGCTGCCTATATGAAATTTTGTTGCCTATATGTAGGTAATTTGCGATAGGTTAGATGTAAAAATCTGATTCCTACAATTACCTAATGAAAATTGTAGTACTTGGTCAATATTAACCCCAATATCAAGCAAGAAACGACTTTGGTTGTCCAAAGTCTACAAAAGCCTCTTTTTACAGAACTACAAGCATTATGGAAATGACTTTTAATACGTATACTGCAATGCATAATTTAAATAAAATGTAATCGTAGCTACCTACCGGTTCTAATAAGAAAATCTTTCATTATGATTTTTAAAGCAAACTTAGACTTTGCCAAAGTAATATTCTGTACTGTAGGTATACATATTATAGTTTTTATATTGCGATACCCTAACAGAGTTTTGTAATTATTTTGCATACCAATGCACCGTCTCCGTATGTACCATAAAACTGTAATATTAATGTATAGTTATACAAATATAACTCCGTAATACCAACAAAATTACTAAAAACGTAGTGATACTATTTGTCGTGGTTATTTTCTTACACACTTTATCCATGCGTCTGCGCACTACTAAACAGCCATTTGTAAGAAGCACTATTAGTCTGGTTGAAGCTGTGTGTGGTCTTGTACATTTCATGGCGCATCTTCTTCACACTTCGTTCTACTTACTTGACCTTTATTGTCATAGTAAATACATTGGAGGGTAGTTCACTATGAAGTGTGGTATGTATATGTGGGCGTGTCCTTCATCAGGTCTCTTGTCACCCTGCGGTATCGCGTGCCCATCGCGGTGAATTATTACTTCGACGTACCAGAACTGTTAGTTCACGGATGAACCTGTAAATGCACTACATATAATAATATGCACTCACTGGTGGCGTGAATGGATCCTTTGGTGACGTGATTCACTTCAAACTTAATTTTCTTTTTATTTTCTTTAAGCAGCAAGCCGAAGATGTTTGGACATTGAAATTTCGATTTTTGGACATACTGCCTACTGGCAAAATTGAAAACTAAAACCAACATTGAAATAAATACGATCTAAGAAACTTTGACAGAAAGATCCACGTGAACAATTAAAAATAAAATATTTTATTTTTTAGTAGTTAAACCGGCAAACGTTTTGCCGAAAAACAGTATTAACAGTGTTTCTCCGCTATTATACTGAGTGTAAAAGGACCCCGAGCAGTGGTATTTTTTTTTTTCGTTTTTGACATAGTTTTCCGTTAGGACAATTATTTGGTATCATTGGCGGAGTAAGGAGTTTCTCGAGTTGCGCCAAGTCGTTAAATCATTTTTTTATTTAAACGTTGTATAATACCGTTTCTAATAAGAATAATTTCAAGACTAACTGGACAATTGTACGAAATATAGCTCACGCTAGTTTTGAAGACAATAACACTAGTAGTAGTTCAACTTAGTTGAACAATTTAGAACATCTTGAGATCATCATCATCTCGGGGCCAAGGTAGAGTCAATATAAACAAATGGTTCAATACATAGTATAAAACAAAGTCGCCTCACGCTGTCTATCCCTATGTATGCGTATATTATATCTTTAAAACAATGAAACAGATTTTGATGCGCGTTTCTTTAGTAGTGATTCTTAAGGAAGGTTTGTAATACGTGCATACTGAGTGTAAAAGGACTCCGAGCAATGGTCTTAGAAACGTTGTTGGGTTCGTCAATATGAACAACTCTTACTATGCCGAAAAAGCAAGGTAATTAAAAAAAACATAATAATATATATCCGGAATCTAGACCAGTCGTCTTTGAATGAGCTTGGATTATTGTTAATGGAGATCCTGACTCTAACAGGAGTCACAGTGGTGAGATATACGGTGGGACTATACCCTTAAAAAGGAGGTTTAAAAAGTATTCGAAACCGGCATGTGATAGGATGTATTACTGTGAACGAGGCAAAGGTCCAGGAGAAGTGGAGACCTAGTAGTATCTCCCTACTAATCTGAGAAACAGGCTGTGTAATGTGTATGTAGATATTATTATGTCATATATGAAATTACCTGAAACTTAACATATCGATGGTTTCCAGCCAAAAAGGCCTAAGCGACATTTTTGTCCAAAATGAGTTGAGTATGCAGTTTGGATCGCCTTTTTCTGCGTCGATTTGTCTAGGTTTCATACCTGTATGACGTAGTTTGATGTCGCTTACGCGGTAGAGATTATGTGTTTTTCTCCCAAAACATTGTTTTATTTAAACTTTAAGCTCCTGTAAAATTACTTAAATGTCGCTTAGACCTTTTTGGCGGGAAGCCATCGATATGTATATTTAATAGGAACATAAGCACACATATAGAGCATAAAAGGACTCCGATCAATGGTCTTAAAAACGTTGTTGGGCTCGTCAATATGAACAACTGTTACTATAGCGACAATGCAGCGACAGCGGGAAATTAAAAAAATGACGGCCTTTTCACCTAACAACGTTTCTAAGACCATTGCTCGGGGTCCTTTTACATAAAGTATAGAAAAAGCTTTCATACCAAAACCGCACTGAGGATGAAATGTCCTAACTCTTAGGAACAACATCATGAGAAAACACTATTATCCTTATAACATTGCTTTACTCTGGTATTTTTATCTCTATCACCTAATATGAAGGACGACTTTCGCTTGCCCTAATTTGACAAAGAAGCCCATAATCTCTCTCGTCTGTATTAAAATTTTCCTTAAGAATAATCCCCGAAGACACAATATGAAGATTTAATATGGGACTTCTTAATTTCCCTTAATAAGTAAGTACCTTTGGGGTCCAAGAGGGGACTGACTGTTTTGTGTTGGTCTCACAATTTTCTAAAGCATTCACGAAAGAAAATCATTACCTAAATAAAGAGTAGGTATGTAGACAGTTAAATTTAGACATTAGCGTACATCTCTCAGTACTACGTGAGTAACAGTAAACAGTATCCAGTCTGTTTCGTATAAATTATAAGAAACTAGTGGACTCTCCTCCAGCTTCAGCATTTCAAAAACCTATAACACCTATGTCCTTCTCTAAACTGGCTGTATACCAAATTTCATAATATCGGTTCAGTAGTTTTGGCATGAAAGCGAGACAGACAGGCAGACAGAATTACTTTCGCATTTATAATATTGGTATAGATAATGTTTTAGTACTGTAAACATAAATTATTATGGCCTTTGAATTAGTGTGATAACGAATTCATTAGTTCTATAAAGGTCCCATTAGCTATTTTACAAAATTACGGAAAACGTCATTTTTAAAATACATATTATTAATAGTGTTTCCTTACATGTATATATTATACCTTACCTAAAATAACTCTATCTATTAATGAAAACCGCATCAAATCCGTTTCATAGTTTTATAGATCTAAGCATACATAGGGACATAGTTTTATACTATGTATTGATGGTATTTAACAAGGTTTGTTCTTAGATATCCAAGGTCCGTATTCTGATCAGCCCTGATATCTGTTCAAGTATCGTTAATCTTGAGCAGGGTTTGTGTATAAGAGACGAACTATGCTCAAGCGATACTCATTATTGTTTCCAAATTTTCCGCGATAAATAACTGAAATCCCAGAAAGGTTGGAGACAAAGGTTGTGTCTCAGCTCTCACTTCCGGTTGAAATTGATTTGTTTAATTCAACGTAAAGCACCAACAAACAGAGCTGGTTCATCAACCACTGATATCCTTCCGAAGAAGTACCTGGTAGTAGCCGAGCACTTGACAATGGTAGTGGTTAGTCCACGCGATACAAAACGTTAAAGACTATACGTTACATGTCGTATATTTCACGCCAGATTGTTCAGAGCTGGTAAACAAGTAACATCACTCTATATCTGAGGTCTCGCTATGTTGGGTAGAGAATACGATCAAACAATGGGGTTGCCCGGTGACCGCAGTCGGCGCCCGCGCCTCTACTATGTGGGAATGTGTTGTCTTGATACTTTCGCGCGCTAGTAATAAAAGGTGATTGATTATTGATGACTATTTGTACCTAGAGTCTTTCTTCACTTTTGTGTTATTTAACATTTTAATGAAAACTTTCATGAAGGTGAACACGAGACGCATTTAACGTTTTACGTAATTAATACGTAACAATTTTATATGATTGTAGCATGTGGAGAGATACGGTAATGTTTTTTTATGTGTGATAATTATCCAATAATAGTAAGCACCTTTGCCTATGTTAATTTTAAGAGAAGATGAGAAACGCATTGAATTATTTTATATTTTTTTATTCATCGCATTTTTTAACAACAAACTCTGACTCTATTAGCTATGGCTATGATATGAGCGAATAAATTCTTACAGAAAAGAAATAAACTATCAAAATCGATAAAACGGACTACACAATGTAACTACTCCTAAATACCGAACTATAAACTGGCCAACAATGCTTTGCGGTCAATACAAGAGAGCTCTTGAAAAAAAAAATCTTACACCAAACACTTTTGATCGTTCCCACGAATACTTTGTTTAATAGACAAAAGTAGCGGTCAAGAAACATTGTCAAAATTCATTGTTTGACAACATTCCGATTGTCAAAACTATAGCAGATGCTGTGGGGGTCAAACTGTTGTTAAGGAGCAGCGATATTTATGGCCAACCAGTTGTACATTAGCGGGTGGTTATGTGGCCTTATCGACCAGGACAAGGCCATCGTGTCTTGGTCTCCAGTGTCCGTACTTGAAGCACTGAGAGACAGTTCAAAATGCAGCAAATGTAAGAGGTACAAAGAGATGCTTAAGACAAGACAGATCGACCAGTCGAAGTATCAAAGTCTATAACAATATGATACGTAGGTGTAGTTCAAAGTTCCCTGGTTTACAGTGAGCCGTTTAACCAAAGCTATGACGTTAGAAGATTATAGTTTGATCGATTTGACGTTTTGTTTGCGGCTATCGGAACTGGGCGCCCGTGGGAAAAATGCACGGTTTTGTATGAGTGATGTATGAACTATTTAATTCGATATTTGAGTGGTGGGTGCTATTGTTTGACAGTCGGCAGATGGCTTGTTGTTGCTTATTTTATAATGGATCTATGAAGTATTTTTTTGTTATAGTTAAACGTGCAATTACAAAATAACTTGCCCCTTTTCCAGAAGGATTTCTGGAAACTATACTAAACACTATCCTTAGTACCTATTCATAATTTTAGAACATCGCTAAAGTACAGCTAGTGGAGGTCTCAAAAGCTGGCCAAATGTACGTTAAATACGGTCAATCAGCAGCCACATAACGTCCACTGCTGGACGAGGGCCTCCTCCAATTATTTCCGTCATTGGTAGGGACATGCCAATTATCGCCACGCTTGGCAGGCGGGTTGGCGATCGCAGTGGTGTTATGGTTTAACTCATAGAGAGCGCTGCTGCCCGTCCTCTGGAGAGTTCCCTCGGTCGCCTCTTACGACCCCCACGTCAGGAAAAGTTGGGGTGGAATGGTGACACATGTATATTTGCATATTTGCCGTCACCACACGGCCAAGTTAAAGTTTTAACTTTTTTTTAAAACGGTGGTATGCTTACGATATAAACGAAATTCCTGGTAATATATTCGCATAACACAAATTCTCATCAAACGAATTTAATGCAACTATTAACTTTATAACCACTATCATTACGTTTAAAAATATGAGAATAGTTACTTATTTATTACCTACGTAAAGTTACCGCACGAATAAAATAAATGTGTAAATTACAACTGTCTAGTTTTACTTAATGTCGGAACTCCTTTGAATATTCATTTGGTTCCTTGTTTTTCTTTCCCATACTGTGGCCGTTTTTCATACGTAGTATACGTAAAGTAACAATTTCAAATGAGTCCTAATTTGTCTGGCCTAAAACCTAGATCAGAAACTGAGACTCATGACGAATCTAACAAACAAAAAAATAGTCCGACGAAGTAAAAAGAACTACTTATACCGAAAATAACTGGCAAAAAAAGGAAGCGGAAAGAGTAAATTGATATTTTATTGTTTCCGGCGGTCATCCCCCGCAATATTTTATTCAGTTTGTGTCATTTCTCTAGTTTTCCCTCCAGAAAATGCGAGTGGAATACGCGTCACGCGCACGAACGCACACTATATCATTTGCTTTGAGGCACATTTCTGCTTTGAACACGCTGCAGTTGCTTGAATGTAAATCATGATTGTGTTTCTGGTGTTTTTTGTGCCACGCGAGCGCCGGGCATCGAGCCGTCCTAGAGTCTTTTTAACCGACTTCAAAAAAGGAGAAGGTTCTCAATTTTTTATGTTTGTTATCTCAGAACTTTCGCCTGATTGAACCGATTTGGATGCTTTTTGTTTTTATTTGAAAATTGGTGCTTCCCGTATGGTCCCATGTAAATTTGGTTCAGTTTCGACAATGGCATCCATGAGAAAACCACATATATTTCACATATATTATAAGTTATAAAAAGTGATATATTAACGTGGTTCTCGTTTTATAAGTTTTTATCCATGACCTCGCAAAAATCCGCGAATCTGATTTTGCATGCGTTCCTAATCAATCAATAAATTCTTATGTCTCACGTCAGTTTCCGCGCTTGAAGGGTTAAGCTTTTAGTAACGATGACCTATCCAAAGACTACCAGAGTGTGATACCGTCCTCTGGTTTGTGAAACTGTGTTACACTAGAACATTATCAAAGATGATGATTCGAGACACGTGGATGGTTGTTCTGTTACTAATAAATTGTTTAGTCTATACTCACATTTCTAGTTTTAGCTTTTAGCCGATTTAAATAAGGTATACGGATAGTTTAGAGAATGAGGAAGTACATAGGCTACTTTTTAATTGGAATAAAAATGTTGAAAATAGTGTAAAAACAATGTTTGCCGGGTCAGCTAGTACAATATACATTTTTTAAAACTCACAGCTACATCGGATACACCGTTACGAAATGCTGACTTCCTCGAATATTTCTATTCTCATCTTCCTGTTGTTAAAATTTCTTATTAGAAGTCAATACGCGATCGCTAGTTAGGAAATCAAATAATAATGTGACCTCTAACAAAGGGCACTGGTACCCGATAGAAACTCTAATAGGATTCGCGACCAGCCATCATTATTTAAGACGGAGAACAATAAATCATCTCGTATCGTATAGCTATCGTAAAACCCTTCGAATATATAACGAAACTAATACGAAACGAGCGGCCGATTTCACGGGTCGCCGGCGGTGGTAATGTGGCCGAAATTAAAATCTTTTGTTGTTTAAACATCACTTTGACGCATTGGAAACATGCGGACGAAACGTTCTTATTGGAATGTGGATTTTCGTTTAAGGTTTCGCGTGTTCCATAGCTATTTTTATGTTCTGATGATTGATGTTTTGTGTGAAAGTTTTCTTCTTCTTTTTTTTTAATTGGTAAAGTTTTTTTTAAACTGACATAGGAATGATTCTGTCATTTGAGTCTAATACTGTCACGAAAAAGGGAAATTCAATGAGGAATTTTCCATAAAAAAAAAGCGAGCACGAAGACGAACGATGAAGACGAACTATCTTTGACAGAAGGATTTTTTTTTAATTTTGTAATTTTGTTTTGCAAAATGGCTCCAATAATTCATATCTTTAAAACATAACTTTTGATGACATATCTTATTAGAATTAAAGAAAAAAGGATCTACTTTTTAAAGTTTCATACATTTTCTTAAAGTCTCCCTCGATTAATCATTTGCTTTGCCACAATCAAACCCTGATTTCCTTAACATGGGATCACTTTATAAATTTCTTCTTTCTAACAAAAAATAAAATCCTAAAAATCGGTTCATAAGCGAGGGATATATCCGCGAACAAACATACAAAACAAGCATACATAAGGAAGGTCAAATTGAGAAAGACTCCTTTTTTGAAGTCGCTTAAAAATTACTTTGATAAACGATTTAGTTATTAGTCACTTAAAAATTTCATGGACCATCGACTTACGACAATAGACATTTTGTTGTTATTACATCTACAGATGGAATTTGTCCCCGAAAAGGTTAAGGGCGATAGTAATTACTTACTAGTTACACAGCCATTCCTTCCACTTTCACCGACTACCCCGAGCAATGGTCTTAGAAAAGTTCTTGGGGCACGTCAATATGAACAACTTTTACTAGGGCGCCAATGCGGGAAAGTGAACAAAAAAATATTTTTAATAAAAAACTTTTTACACTCTGTATGTTTTATCCTACTTAAGAACTAAAATCGTCATCACAAAGTTGTTATCTCACAAAAAAAAACAAGAGACACGCGAAAAGCAATAACACAGGTTGTACCAACAAAAATCGAATTTATAAAAAACCGAAAGGGAATCCTCTACAACCCAATCATATGTTGCATCGGAACTTTATTAAGCCCTTTATAAACTAGCAAGATCACATTTTGGCCCGAACCAGTACAGCATACGTCGGCCGCGAGCATTCACCCCTGACCCCTGAGTTCTGTTGGTCATCTTAAATGTCTCGTGTCCCTTTCCAGCAGCGTACGTGGCATATAGCGGCGTCCCTTTCGGCTTACGGTGCAAGGTTTGATCGTGGCCCAAGGATCTGCGTGTCCTCATAGAGCGATGCAATGTGAAAAGGAAATGTTTGCATCTTCTATCATCACAAGCTGGCGGGGTATAAAGGTTCTGACACACAATGTAGCATGCCTTTAGGCCCAAATTCTAAAATAGAGAAAAATGTGCTTATGTAATGCACATTTGTCTCTTTTTTGTCACTTGCCGTTTGTTTTGGCACTTGCCATTAGAGTCAGACAAAGCATATCAATTTCCTTAGTAGAACTTGGTTCAAATTACAGATTATTATAATTATATTGCCGTTATCTTCTTACGTTTTTTATTTCATGTAGTAAGAAAAAGCGTTTGACCACCATCCTGCCTGATGTTAAGCAGCGATGTGGTCTACGATGGAGCACACTT